>RPOG01006545.1:0-23232 GCA_008086565.1 Thalassoma bifasciatum | reverse complement strand
GTGTAAATTTTCCTCCAGTATTTTCTGATAACATGCTGCATTCATCCTTCATTCATCAGTTTGGACCAAGTTTCCTGAGCCTTTGTAGCTCACACATCCCCAAAACATCAGTGATCCACCTCCGTGTTTCACAGTAGGAATGGTGGACCTTTCATCATAGGCCTTGTTGGCTCCTCTCCAAATGGAACAATGTTTATGGCTGTGGACAAAAAGTTCGATTTTAAGGTGATTTGACCATGTAGCCCATTTTTCTTCAAGTGCCTCCTTATTGTGCATCTTGAAACAACCAGACCAGGTTCTTTCAGAGAGTCCTGTATTTCAGCTGAAGTTATTTGTGGGTTCTTCTTTGCTTTCGGAGCAATTTTCCTGGCAGTTGTGGCTGAAATTTTTGTTGGTTTCAACAGAATCCCTAGAGTTTGAACTCTGCTTATTGACATCCTCAATTCTTTGGGTATCTTTTTTATATCCTTTTTCCTGCTTTATTACCTTTTCCTGCAGATCCTTTGATGATTATATTGCTTTTCCCATGACTCTGAATCCATAAATGTCAGTGCAGCACTGGATGAAAGATGCAAGGGTCTGTCACACACAGTCATTACAAGCTAATAGATCATAAATGAGGATAGTTTACTTAGAGTCTATGTTATCATTCATATTCTATGAAAAAAGGCCAAGAAATCATAAACTCTGTTGGGGTATGTCAACTTTTGAGCACAGCTGTAGGTGAGATTTAAAGGGTTGAACCACAAATCCAAACAAAATACTGACAGATTTCTCAGAAACCCTCATTATAAAGTCAGGAAATTATCTTTTATTCCCACATCAAAACTAGGAGGGGTCTCTTTGATACGAGAAATAAAAAAAAGAAAAGATGTGCTAAAGAATAAGAGTGAACAGGTCCGGACTTGTCTTATCTTTGTCTGTGTTGTCAGTCTCTTTGTGGAAGGTAGTTTTACAGGTTTTATTTTCTCCTGGGTCCATTTTTCTGTCTTGTCTTGTCCTGTTTGACCTTTTGTGTGAACGTTAAAGCGCTGCAGTCACACATCAACCCCTCCTCTTCTCTATCATGAGTTGACAGACCCGTCAAGTCTGTAATCTTCTTGATTTTGATGAATGTGAGCTGGATTTTAAAGCTCTTGGCAAACAGAGAGGTTAAGTGTTCTGAAAACCATTGAAAACCACGGAATCGCTTTTCAACTCCCCCATCGCACTTTGATCACCGTTTTCATCCAATTCTTCCGCCAATCTTTCCCTTCGCCCCCAACAACTTCAGGTCTTTGTTGAAGCGTGGAGCCTCATTCCTGCATTAGCATCGCCTCCCCTCTGAGCCTGGTGTGAAATTGGATCGCTGATCCGTTGGCGCTGAGTGGCAAAGATGTAATATTAGATAGCAGCAACCACATGTTCTGACGCCTGGAACAGCTGACAGATCGCAGACGACGCTCCACTGCTCGTTCTCATCTCCTCAAGTCTGGAAACGCTCGCGGCGAATCTCCTGACGCAGAACTGGAGGATGCGGCGCTGAACTGACGACCTAAACACACGAGGCAGATTTCAGCCCACAGCATGTCGAAGGTTGTCAGAATGGTCAAACTCTTTTTTTGTTGTGGAGGCGTCGTCGTTAATCCTGAGTTAATCTGAAGTGGCTGCCATATCAGATCTGCTTTTCATGGTGTCATCGCTGTGACTGCTGCTCCTCACACCTTCACTCCTTCATTAAGGGCGACAGGCGTGAGTCAGAGAGGAAACAGATACTTCACACAACTAATGGTCCTAAAGAAAACAGGGTCGATATCAAGCTAGATTTAGCTTCATTTTCATAATCAATCTCCCAGAAAAATTATAATTAAGGATTTATCTGTGTTGATTAGAATAACCATGCGTCCTCCTTTTTGGCATTTAAATTATGTCAGTGGGATTTTATGGAAATCCCCAAAATGTCTGATTAAAAAAAAAATATCAACATCAAACTTTACCAAGGATTTGAGACATTATTTATATTTTAGATCATGATAAATATATATATATTTTACTTTCTATTTAAGCATGTGGTGAGGTAATTTTATAGGAGCACACCCCCACCAAAAAAAAAGGAAATTGAAATGTAGCTTTGTTTGAGAACTTATTCAGCCAACATGAGGTCAAAATTTTGAAATTAAAAACTCAAAAGTATAATATTAAGTCAAAATTCAGAGAAAATGTCAGAAATCTGAAATAAAAAGTCTAAATTATGAAATGAAAAGTTGAAAGTTTGAGATTAAAAGAAAAAAATGATGAGAAAAAAAGACAAAATTTCGATTTAAAAGTTGAAAATTTGAGATAAAAGTAAAAAATTATGAGAAAAAAGACAAAATTTCGATTTAAAAGTTGAAATTTGAGATAAAAGTAGAAATTATGAGAAAAAAAGGAAATTTGAATGTAAAGTTGAAATTTGAGAAAAAGACAAAGTTATGACAAGAAAGACAAAATTTTAAATGATTGGTTGAAAGTTGAGATAAAAGTCAAAATTTTAAGATAATAAAATGAACTCTTTCAGAAAAATATTAAAAGTTGAATATATGAGATTAAAAGGCAAAATTTAAAAATTCCATGTTACAAGAAAAAAATCAAAAGTTCAAATTGGAGGTTGGAGTTGGTAGATGAGCACTGGTGTTGTGTTTACATTAAGTAGAGAAAATTCCTGCAGACTCTACCTTTATTTGAAAAATGTTGTGTCTCTTAAATCTAAATTTGCTTACTATCTCATACTTTTATAAAGGATTTTTTTCCACCCCTGAACATACGTTCTCCTTGCATCTTTTGTCTGAGGCAGTCACACGAGAAAGTGGCATCTGCCATCCTTCAAACAGCCAAACAGGTGTGGTAATCCTGCTGTTGGTGTCTGTAATAGTGGGGTCTACTACCATTAAATTTAATGCTCCATTGGGTCATTAACTTGGCTCATGTATACCACTTATCCATTATTTTTCAATCTGTTTCTACAAACTGCTGGACAAGCCCAAGAATTTTGGTGTTAAATTCAATATCATTTTTTTTAGAAGTGGTATCAAATTGTTTCCATTGGACTGTACCCAAGACAAACTATTTACTCGTATGGCTGTGAATTCCTGGCATTATTTTGCTGTAGATGATGATATAGCATTTCATAACTTCACCAGCTGTCGTCAGAAATACTTTCTCCACTCCCTCTCAGTTCTTACATCTCTAGTTTCTGTTTGGATGAGGATCAGTGATCAGGGCTTTGAGAAATAAGTATCCAAGAAAACAGACACACCAGTTTCCTGAAGAACTGTTTGTGAATTGTCATGAATTGACAATAAGAAAACAGTCTTTATCCAGTGAACTAAACTTTATCTGCAGTGTAGATTAATAAAGTAAAGTTACCACAATCTGATGCTTTCAGTTTGTTTTGGATGTTTTTCCTCTGGACTCAGTAAAATGTGATCTAAAGACGTTTAATTCGTACCAATTTGCCGACTAATTTGAACAGGGATATTATCCTCCTCTTCAAGCATGATCCAGTTATTTCCCAGAAGTCTCTGTTCTGATTACAGCTGCAGTGGAGTTGGCAGCGCTGTTAAAACAGAGTAAAACACTCCATGGGGCTTCATTGGTTGTTTTTTCTATTATACTTGGTCACTGTTGATACGTCTATAACACCTGTCGGAGAGTTTTGTCAGTTGTACCTTTCTGTGCAAAGGCTACAATCCTGAAACGTACAATCTGAGAAATTCAAAGCACAGACGATGAAAAGCAAGAGCTCTTTTGTCCCACCTGTTCAGACGAGCACAAGGAGGTAAACATCTTATTTTAACCTGGAGTCAAGATTTCGCCTCAAGCAGCTTCTGAGCGCAATCGTCCATAACTCAGTGTTTTTTTTTTCGACTGAGTCATTCATTCAGATGCGGCTGAGAGACACAGCAGCTGAACAAAAACATCACCCAGGGTTTTATTTGTGTTATTTTGTTGATGCTGAGCTCTCGCACAGACTTCAACCTTGATTCCACAGCGAGTTGAATGTGCCGCGTTTCCACGGGGATCACCAAAGGGCATCTGAAGCAAATGCTCCACTACAAATACTCAAAGTCTATTTTTTTCAACAAGAGTCAGATTTGTTCAGCACGATTCTGTCTGAACAGAGTGAATCCACTCAGACGAGAAGTCAGACATGAAGAGGGAACAGAGCGTCTCGTTTATTTAGAGGTTTATAAAGAAGAAACTGAAATGTTGACCTCTAACGCTCAAGCGGGTCGTCGTCGTCGGCAACCTGTTCGCCATTTGTATGACAGTAACGCCCGTGTCAAACATCAGGATGCTTTGTTGCATAAGAAAGCTCTGGTTTGTGTGACTCTGGAAAAGCTGGGTGTGTTTGTTTTTCTCAAGACTTCTGTTGAGTTTTCATCCCAGGACAGCTTGTGATAGCCAATCAGCGCTCCCTGCTTGGCTGGCATATAGTTCGCTGGGGTTTTGAATACTAGAGGCTCAGTATTGGCTTAATGATCTGCCAGTCATGCATACAGTTGCCAATCCCTGTTACTTTCTCACAAAGCCATCTGCAGCCATTAACATCATTGACGAGACCTTTTATCCCCGTGCGTGCTCTTACTCGGAGCTATGATTTCATGATTTTTTGGTGACGAAAAACTCTTTAACTCCTACAAGGTTTTACCTAGAAAGCCCAAATTTCATCCACATGTAGATGACAAGGTGTGGAAGTGATATGTTGGATATTATATGTCTGGCATGAAGCATCTTGAAGTTTATGATGTTCAAAAAGGTTTACCGCACATACGTTATCGCGTAAACTGGGATGCAAAGCCAAACAATTCTGATACCAATTTGCTGACCTTTGAGTACAGACTATTTACAGTTTGAGGAAAGTTCACTAATGGTTGAAAAGTAAATAAAATACGTTCAACTCAAAATTTTGAATGACCTTAGCGTAAATATAATCTCGTGAATATTTGATCTTTTAAGCTCATAAATCTGGTATTGGTCTGCTCAGCACATTGGCGAGATAACTGAGAGAAAACACACGAGTAAAACCACCGAGATAAGAGAACCAGACAACACAGAGGTGGAGAGAGGAAGCTCATTGTTCAGCATAAATTATTTCACCTTGACTGTAAGCTGTTTAAACATGCTGAGAAGTGACAACAATCACTTGGATTAGAGACAAATCCTGCTTAAGTGCTGATCTAGGATTATGACTCTGATTAAAATTGCTGTTCTTTTTCGTGGCTCCACTCTCATGAATCAGTGAAGTGTGATGCAGCAGAGAGATGTGACCAGGAATTAATCACATGCAACCTCTTTGTTTTTATTAAAGTGGCTCCTTTTTTTTTCTGCATTGCTTCATTTTCCAGGGCGAGTAACAACAACAACGAGGAGAAAATATTCACAGCACAAGATCACGAGAAAGGCTGCCTGAATTATTAATTACTACTGCTTGGTAAACTCTGAAAAAATTAAATGATGTTTGTGGACTAGTAAACTTTTTATTCCTCAGCAGGTTTTTTTTTTTTTTTCTGTTTTTTGCCTGTGAGCCAGAGCCGCGTGCAGCTCAATTGCAAATCTGGCGTATGGTAAAATCCCTTAAATGAGGTCCCTCGCCTTCCAGCTGAGTTATCTGTGATGATGGGAACAGCATGTGCTTCCTGAAAAGACTCATTTTACCTCTGGCACATCATTGAACAGGTCTGGTTTAGCAGGAAAACATGGTGGTAAGACACCAACGTTTCTGGAGACGACTTTACCTCAAACTATAGGAACAAGATTTAAAAGACAGCTGCTTTACACTGCTAGAGTAAAAGAGCAGTGTTTTACCTAAATAGAGGTATATAACTGAAGAAACACAATGTCAGATTCATCCGTGACACCACATTTGAAATCTCTGGTCCCAGAAAACGACATGTTTTAACCCTGTAGAGCCCTTTTGACAAAATCCACAAAAATATTGCTTTATTATTTCATTCATGATATACAGTTGTGCCCAAAAGTTTACACCCCCTCCAGCAGAATTCCTGATTTTCTGTCACTCATGGTTCGAGGTTGAGTGAAGACATTTATTTACAAGCAACTGTGTTTACTCTTTTTAAATCATAATGACAACAAAAACTTCAAAAATGACCCTGTTCATTTTTTTATACACACACACTGATTACAAGCAAATAGATCACAGGTGAGGATGGTTACCTTTAGTAGACATTCAAACACATTTGTGTTCACTTTTGTTCATTTATCAGGACAAAACCACCAGAGTTGTGTAAACTTCTTAACAGGGTCATTTTTGAAGTTTCTGTTGTCATTATGATTTAAAAAGAGTGAACTATTTTTTTTCCCAATAAATTTCTTCACCCAACCACTAACCATAAGTGATAGAAATGACTGGTACACAATTTAGCCAACACTGAGCCTCTAATATGTAAAACCCCAGTGCACAATATGTCAGTCAAGCAGAGAGCGCTTGTTGTCTATCACAAGCTGTCCTGGGATGAAAACTCAGCAGAAAACGATGGGGTCACTTTAGACGTAAAACATCCACCACATCATTTCTACACCTTGTCAACTACATAAAGGTGACGTTTTAGCTTTCTAGGTAAAACTTTACAGGAGTTAGAGAGTTTTTAGTCTCAGGTGATCAAACCCCACACTCTCGTCTGAAAACTCCATGCAAACAAAACCAGCTTCATCAGTGCTCAGTGTCCTCTTTTTAGTCAACTTTTCTCTCTTTGTGGAAAGGTTCAGCAAAAATCGTGAAATTGTAGTTCACAGTCACATATTGTACTTCTGTTGCACACATGAATGTGACTGAAGATGTAATAAAGTAAATAGGTCTCGCCAGTGATCTAAATGGCTACAGCTATCTTTATTGGCAACTGTAGGAGTGAGTGACAGGCCTGTTAGCCAATAAACAACCCTTTAATTACACAAGACCAGCTTGTGCAATATGCCAATCAAGCAGGGAACGCTTGTTGTCTATCACAAGCTGTCCTGGGATGAAAACTCAGCAGAAAGCGATGGGGTCACTTTTTCTTGCAGCTAGAACCCTGTTGAAAACAAAGACTTGCAGCTTTGTCAGATTGACATTGAGGAGGAAATGCTCTAAGACTCTGAAGCTGCTGTTATTGATGAGAACAAACAACGGACTTTACAGGAGAAATTTCACCACTTGGAATAATTTGATGAAACAACACTTTTGATATGTTTGAACTCTGGATTCCTCTGGTGGAAAGGAGAGTGAATATTCAAGGTACGGGCGTCAGGATGTGACGTAATGACCCCAAACAGGTAGGACGTCCACGTTGTTGTGATCACTGTCAGAGTGATTCTTTCACTAATTACATTTTAATTTACCAGATCATCACTGACGGAACAGTAGAGGTTAAACGACTATGAATCATTTATACCAAAGAAAACGTAAACTAAGGTTCCTCTCTTTGACTGACTAATCCAGATGTTTCAAAAACAGCTCTTCTTTTCACACTCTTACTTTTATTTATCAGTGTGACGCAAATAATGAGGCTCTTCTAAACTTTGGAACTGGGAAATAGAAATTCTCCAATCTTACCAAGGACAATTTTCCAATAACCTTCTTGAACACTGATGTCCTTTTTCTTTATTCGATGTCGTCTCCGCGGTTCAAATCAACATTTGAACATTTTTCAATTATGTTCAGGTGTTTTTTATCAGCTTTGCTATTTCAGTTTTCAAATCATCACATACACGGTCGTTCTAACGTCTGTATTAGATTATTAAAGTTCAAGATGATAATCCGGTTCTTTCAGTTTGACTTTCTTCAATTTGAAAAGAAGCAGCCTTCACTGCTCGAGAAGGACACACTTAAAAAAAATCACAAGGACTTTTTAAGATGGTGCGGGTCCAAAACTTTTAACCTTAAGAAAATAAATAGTTTTTAGTGTGGAACATGGCTTCCTGATTGAATCAAACTTGCAGTGAGCTTTAAAGCAAAGATTTTAATATCTGATTTTTTCTTTTTCCGATTGAGTCGAATCAAATCTTGATGCAAATTCATGCAAATACTTTTCAAATTGTGTTGTTGTTATAGAAGCAGTCTCATACTACGAACTGAATACCGCTGAAAAGTAGAGTTGTACTGAGGACCACACTGCAAAAAGTTGAAGTGTAAGCAAGTGTTTATGTCTTATTTATTTATTTCTTTTGGCAAAAGAATTTGTTTTTAGACTTGAAGAATCAGAATCAGAATCGCCTTTATTGCCAAGTATCTTCAAGAAGCATACAAGGAATTTGACTTCAGCTTAACTGTGCTCTCTGTGCACCAAAAACAAGTAAGAACAAACATTGAATATCAAATATATATACATATAAAAAAACAAATATTAAGTGATGACAAATTAGGAAGAAAAACAATATATATACACATTTAAGTTAAATAGTGCAATTTAAATGTGCAACAGAGAGAATCTGCAAGAATGTGCATGAGCGGATGATGGATTGATTGATTTTTTATTTTTGTTTTTTTAACTATTCATCAGTGTGGCGGCCTGTGGGTAGAAGGTGAAGTACGCAGAAATTCTTGTTGGGTTTCGTTTCTCTGTTTATGAACAGAATCCGAACTCTTCTCCTCCTCCGTGGCTCGGTGTCAGCGGCTGCACATGCTCACTGCCCCCGACCGTAGCTAATAGCATGGCTACCAGTCGTAGCTTCGCAAACAGACCACAGATGGTAAAAAACAGCCTGAGAGCATCTGCAGCATCGCATGAGAGAAACTCAAGAGCAGTAAACTTGACTTCCTGCAGGTGAATGAGAGACACTGTGGATAGAGAATCATTCTTTTTCTGTGTCTGTAAAAACTAAACTTTAAATTTTGCTGAAAATTCTGCACACTCTACCTTTAATACGAGCCCCATTCACCTGACAAGATCAGAAACAGGACTCAGAGAAGATTTCCCTCTGATGAGAAACAGAGCGCTCTATCTTCTCTTCCTGCACTCGGCTCCTCGGCTTCTTTTCATCGACTTAACGACCTCATTTTTCTCACTAATACTCGAGAACGGACGAGAGACCGCGACTGTTCTCACGAGCTGTGCCCTCTGTGTTCAACCTGTGTGTCTCTATTATGAAACCTGCTCGGTGTGAAAAACACAACCTGTTTGTTGTCTTCTCTCATTATTAAGATTAATACCAAAATCATGCACAGGCGTCTTGTTCAGTTTACAAATTACAGTGTGTAAATTTCGCACATAGTTTATTCTACATTGTGGCTTTGCCAATTAGACGGTGACAACTTTTTCAGTATTTTTGCTCCGATACTTGTGCGTGAAATCGACACTCTGATTCTCTGTTATGGGTCTGTTTAAAGGGAACCTCGACTGTGAGGACTAACAGGCATGAATATGCTTAAATGTTTGTCTCAAAGTAGAATTTGTTGTTAAAGACATAGCATATTGGTTTTTCTTTAAAAAAAATACAGTTTAAAACACAGTTTCTATCCTTCGGGTGCAGCCATTGTTTTACTGCAGCAATGCATTCTGGGTTGATGACGTAGATTGGTTGCTTGGTGCCGAGCATCTGGATTTGGCCGTTTACTCACTACTAGTCGCCGTAAGTCACAAGGTTTCAGGAGGGAGAAAAACCATAATAATGCCACATGTGGCTGCTTTTGGGTGCACTTTTCAGTCCAAAGGAAACAAGGAGACTGATGTTAGTCTGCACAGCTTCACAAAAGACAAGAAAAGAAGGAAGTTGTGGGAAATGGCTTGTGGGCGTAAACAACTTCCCATGGAGCCGCGGCTATGTTCTGGCCACTTCTCCCCAGAAGCATTTGCTGCATTTAGCCGGCCCATGCTGATGAAAGAGCTGACAGGTGTGGGTCATTATAAACGGAGACTAAAGCCAAATGCTGTGCCGACTATTTTCCAACACAAACCCACAAAACTTCCTCTGGAAACCACTGAAGTCCGCTCCAGGACTTATATGATCCTGTATGAGATCCAGCCCGGTGCAACCATATGACGTCACTTCCCAGACGTTGTTGCGGCGTAAACAACAATGGCGGCCTACAGGTGAAATTTTTTTTTCAAATTTTATACAAACTAAGATATTTTGAGAGATTTTATTCTCGTTCTTATGTAGCTGGTTAAAACACTGATCATTTAGGAAAATGACGTTCTGGTAGCCAGGGTTCCTTTTAAGTAAAGAACTAAACTTGTTGTCAGCACAGCTCAATATTCAGGCAGACGACCTGATGTGGACACAAACACCAAAACAAGTTTATCACGCTGAAGTCTGCTGTCAGCGACAGAGGTGAAGCACATATGGAGGGACATGAGACAGGAAATCAGTACTCTCTGATCGGGGCTGAAACCTGACAGCTCAATGTGCTTCAGAGGAGACGCGCTCCCTCCTTTTACTCCTCTTTCTGCTCTTCCTAACATACATCCTCTATCAACCTATATCCCGCTCCTGCGAGGGACGTGACAGCTCAGCCCCGCGGACTATTTCGGATTACAAGCTTCTGTCAACAAGTGAGCAGAGAGCCGGTGTGTGCGGAAGAAATAGGACTCTCTGTACAAGGTGGCGATCTTAAAGTTAGCCTCCGAGCCGTCGTCACCTCCTCAGATGCTGTAAAGGAAACGTACAGGAGTGAGATCGAGTCACGAGAAAACCTGAGCTCAAACATGTTACATCAGCTGCTGTGAAAGCACCATAAGTTTGTGAATGCAAAAAAGGGAGTCTGAATATAAGATAAAAATACTCAATTTGATGGAAAAATATCTTTAAACTGGTGAAATGTTCTGTCCATGCAGCAAGATAATTTCACTTGACTAGAAATCCTGAAATAAGACTGATAAATCTAAAAAACAAGACGGCCTTGATAAGTATTCTCAGATATTAAAACAAGAAGAAAATGCTCATTTTTAGATTAAAATGCTTGAAAACAAACTTCTTGAAGAAGAATTTGAAGTGAAATATACTGAATATGAGAAAAAGAATCTAATTTCATGCTTCTTATATTCTTAATTTTAGCAAATGGAATGAAAAACATCACTTTTTTAAGTCAAAACTACTTAGAATTAGAGAAGTATGATTAAGATAATTCTTGATTTTTGAGCATGGGTTTGTAAAATTCTTAGCTGTTTGCTCAATAAACTGTGTCTTAAAAAGGTGATTTTTTGTGTTATTCTTAAATCAAGCAACTTGAGGTGGAGCTAAATCTTGAAACAAGTTTTAATGTTATAAAATTACATGTGAGAAAACCAAAGTAGCTCGTTTTAACAGTTATCCACTCATTTTAGGATTCTCACACTAATTAAGACAAAATTGAAACGTTCATGCTTTTTTTTTTTTTAAATCTAACATAGTTTTAAATGCTAAAATTAAGTAAAAAAAACATTAAAACAAGATATTTTATTTAGCATGTCTTAAAGTAAGATTTTAAATCTTGGCAAGTTCAAGATTATTTGCAGTGAATGTGTTGATTTATGAACATTTAAACTTCTTAAATGGTGCTTGATGTCTCTCATCACTTAAGTACAACAAGGGATAAAAAGAAAAGACCTCAGGTGTTATTAATTTTCTATTTCTGTGTCACTAAAAAGCAGTTTTTTAATCACATGGCTCATTAATGTCAGCGACTAATACTTTGTTTCATGAAGATTAAAGTTTCGTTCCATAGATCTGCTCAACAAACAAGTAAAAAAGAATCATAGCAGCGAGAAAACATGTTTTTTTTTTATGGTATTGCCTTGCTTCTGTAATATTTTGTACTTTTTGTATCATACCTTTGTTTTGGTGTTAAGATTATTGAAAAAAGTTTGTTTTGTTTTATTTAGTAGTTGCCATAAAAAATTTCCTTACATTTATTTTCTTGTATTTCACGTTCCTACCCAATGAAAAAGTATTGCTGCCAGGCTATAAAATTAAAAATATATATTGTCATTATCACGTCACAATGTGAAAAGTTAATTTTTTTTTAACATTAAGAGTTTATTTCCATTTTTTCATTTAAGAACAGCAAAGACAGAGAATAAAACAATAACAAAACATACATAAATAAACAAATACAAGACAAAAAAGATCAAAACGTTGCCAGATCTGAAATGTTTACAGTTGCTGAGAAGTTTTACAGTCATAGGTTTTGTTCAGTATTTTCATAAAATTATGTTTTAATGAAATGTTAAATGGTTCTGTTTTATTCAGTTGGAGTGGGGAAATGTGAAAAGTTTCATATGATAACATTATACTGAATTACTGATAATATTTTCTTATTCTGTACTACCCTTTTTCATTTTGCTGTTCCATTTTTTTTAGTTACCTTTAACTTTTTTATAGAGCTGAATCAGGTAGAAACAGATAAATATGCCAATGTACCTGTACTGCCCTGTACCTGTGCACATGACAATATAATATTTATTCTATTCGATTCTATCCTAATAAAAATGCCGAAGGAACTACATATTTTCCATATTAATACAAGAACATATTCATAAGATAACATAAAAACGACTTGTTGTTTTTTATTTCGTTACACATGAGTCTTTGAAACTGTTTTTCTTTATCCTTTTTTTGTTCCTTCCTTCATTTTGTTTTCTCCCATAAAGTAAAGACATGGAAGCAGAAACCAGTTTTTCCAAAAGATCAGTGTTTTTTCTTAAGTGTAACCAAAGATGGAGACCTTGAAATTACTTTTGCCATCTGTAAAAAATTGCCTTAGCGTGTGAAAAACCAACAACTGTAGAGCGAATCAACAGGAGTTTATTCAGAGACGCTTTGAAAGGCAACTCCCACAATTCAAGTGAAGGTTTGTTTCTGCACCTGCTGCAGTGAAGTTCACGCTTATTTCTCAGGTTCTTTAAGAGTCCTCTGTGTCTAATGTTCCCAGCGTGTCTCTTCAGTGTATATCTTACCCCAAGCAGAGCTCTGTGTGTGTGTGTGTGTGTGTGTGTGGACCCCCCCCGGGCTCACAGGAGCACAGAGCAGCACTGACCGCTTCATCTTTGCTGGATAAACCAGTCTTTCAGGCTCCTATAAAAACCCCGGGGGAGCAGAGCTGGAGCTCAGAAACCTCAAAGGACGAAGCTCGAACAAAGGTCACACGTTACTTCTCTACAACTTCATGAGCCCTCTGTGTCTGATGAAGACTTAGGCCCAATTCCAATTCCTTTCTTAACCCTCAATCTTAGTCGCCCTCAAAACCAAGTGTTAAGGGCTATCTTGTGACTTAGAAATGGGACACCCCTTAAATGCAAATGAAATTGTTGTGGACTGTCTGTCAGTTATTCCTTCGGTTAGCGTTATCAAAAAAATATCTGTATAAATAACACAACCACGGACATATTCAGCTGTCACAGCANACCATAGTTTATTGAAAGGTAAACACCAGCTATAACTATCGTTACATAACTCTGCGGCTACAGGAGATGACATTAGCCCGGTCATCTTATACCATTATCGGCACAAGCATGTTATATAGGCTGTTATCTTGATAAAACAATTACATTACCACGGAGAAAAATGACCATTTTGTAACGTTAACTAACTTAAACGAAAGCAACATGGCTTGTCCGCACCGGACGCTATTGACAAAAGATGGTAAAATAAAAATAAATGTTATGCAACAACGAGGTAAATAATCCATAAAATGGGTCTAAACTAAGATAATACAATGGTTTTCGTAATATTTATATCTCCATTAACAAAGAAAATACTATATTTGTAGCTCGCCTTCTCTGCCGCTTTGGACGCCATGTTTATTTACCGACAATACGCAATGCATTCTGGGTAGCCCTTAGTCCCAAGGGTGGTGTCGGAGAATCTCAGTATTGAGGGAGAAACAGCCTCAGTCTTACCCCTCAACCTTAACTTTCTGAGAATTGGGACAGCACTTACACTTCGCGGGAGTGCGCATTTTGAGATTGAGGGTTAAGACAGGAATTGGAATTCACCCTTAGTTCATAATATTACTAACAAAAGGTAAAATACATTTAGAGATGGAAACTCTAAACCCTCTTATGTTTCTGCAGTGTTTTTCATCTAAGTAAACTTTTTACTTCAGCTGAACAATTTGGAAAAATAATCTAAATACAATTATCATTTCCTATATTACATTTGCAATTTTTTGTGTGATTAATCTTCGATTCCCATCTTATATTTTTCTAAACAAACACATTTTAGGACATGAACAGTTACATTAATTACAGAACAACAACAATAACAACAAACTGACTCATTTTTGTCCATTTAAGTCACTTCTCATTTCTTTTTTTTGCCACTTTTGGATCATTTTTAAAAAACCTTCTTACCGTTTCCCAGGTTCACTCCCTATTTTCTTGAAAATTTTAGTTCTTTATGCCCATTTTTGACACTTTTTCCCTCTTTTCTGCAACAAACTGGCTGTTCTTTCAACTTTAATCTGAACTTTCTTGCTATTTTTGTTGACTTTGACCCTTTCTCACTGTTTTTTTTATCACTTTTTTAATGAGTTTTGCTGTTTTCAGAATTTTTTAAAGTACTCCAATATTTTTTTGCTATTTTTTGTCCATTATCAGTCACTTTTCACCTTTTTTTGTCACTTTTGGACAGTTATTTGAACCCTCTCACTATTTTCCAGGCTTGCTTCCAATTTTATTGCAAGTATTTGTTGTTTTTGCCCATTTTAGACACTTTTAGACCAAAGGTGACCAATTTTCAAAGTTTACTCCCAATGTTCTTGCTGTTTTTGTTGAATTGAGCCATTTTTACCACTTTTCACTGTTTTCCACCACTTTGTTTCACCATTTTTGCTACTGTCTGAACCCTGTACTTGCTTTTTTTGGCTATTATACTCATTTTCTTCTCTTTTTTTGCCACTTTTAGACCATTTTTAAGAACCTTATCACTATTTTCCAGGTTTATTTCCAATTTTCTTGCTAATTTTTGTTGCTTTTTCCCCATTTTAGTCACTATTCACCCCTTTTTACTAGCTTTGGACCAATTTTGTTACTTTTTGAGTACATCTAGGTCTTATCCCAATTGAAATGCTGCTTTTTGTTGCCTTTTGGCAATTTTTATGACCACTAACAATTATTAGACACAATTCAGGTTATAGACTGTCTGTGATTACAGGATTGCAACAGGACATATTATGATTGAATATAATTTTTGATGAATTGCCCAGCCCTACTTTAAACTCGTGAAAGCTGCTAAATCAGAAAAAGTCTTTGAGTACCCTTGTAAATCTCCGCCTAAGTGAAGTCCTGAGGGGTTTTTTGATCTGACGGTAATATAATGCAGCTTCTGCAGTTCCTGGTTCACGGCTGCTATCTAAGGAGCTCAGTGAAAGGTGATAGGCTCTCTGCAGCCAGATGGCAGATTCATTTCAGCCTCCAAAGTTCATCTGAGTGGAGCTGATGAATCAGCGTGTCGGGCTCTCGTGATGTTGCTGCACATCTATAATTAGGCCTATTTGCAGCAAATACTGTCCACTGGCTGCGTCTAAATTTGACTCAGAGGCAAAGCTGATGGGAGTGGAAGAGATTGAGCCCCCCTGCTGAGCTGAAGTTACAGTTCAAAACTTTTTTATCTCATTTCAAGTGATCACAAAGAAAAGGCAGGAAGTTTGACACAATACAGCTCACTGCATAAAGATTACATGAAGAACAATCACATACCACATACTCGGGGCCTGTGCAAGTCCAGTTTCAGTTGCTGTTTTATCAAGTTTTTCTTGTTTGATTTGAGTTTTTATTTGCAGTCTAAGTGTGTCCCTTGATATTGGATATTAGTCTGATATCAGCGAAAAATGAATCTCGGATTAAATCACCCTGCATTTTAAATTTCTGATACAAGCACTACATTCTTGACTCTGCACCTTAGCGCACAAATTCGGCGTGCAGAACCCATGTGATCACAGCAACAACGTGCGCTAAGGTGCTAACAAAGTAACAAGGAGCAGGAGTGATATCGACCATGGGGCTTTTTTTTGTTACAGACCGAAAAAAGACGTTGCAGCTGAACGCGAAACTTGTTATACACAGGGATGGGGATTTAAATATTCAGATTTTTTTAAAACCTGGAGGTTACAGCTTGAGCAGAGATGAGGAGACTTAACGAATTATGACGATGCTTTATGTTGAAAAAAAAGCATTTTATAAAGTTGAAGCCAAAGTCATCATGATGTGTTCAAACTTAGCTGAAAGAAAATGAAGTTTTGATTAAATAGACAAACAGTTTCATTCATAATAAATGTAATCATAGTTAATAAAACTTTATTTTTTCTGTGACAGATAACAGAAAAGTATTGATAATGGTATTGATATGGACTCAGGAGTACCAATAAATGTATCAATTTAAATAAAAATGCTCAATCCCCATCCCTAGATATGTACAACTTTCCCATAGTGACACAGAACTGGGGCAGTTTAACACATTAAAACTTAAAACATTCGTCTTGAAGACCTCAAAATAAAGTGGAACATCACACCATTTCTGTTGATATTGTCTCAGATCAATACTCATGGCTGCAATATTGGTATCATATTGAAAGTGAAAAGATTATATCAGGACACTCCTGGATATTACATAATATATATACAGATAATTGTTGAAGATGCACCTGCTGATATATAATTGTTTAATTATTGCTCGTGTAGGCGGCTAAATTTAATTAAACTCTGGATCCATGTGGAGTAATTATCTCTCATGAGCGTCTCCTTCCCTCACAGCAAAACCTGGGTCACAATGTATATGTAGGTGTTTAGGTATCAACAAACAAAAGATGCATGAGGTGGAGAGGAAACTACAAAATAGTTTTTTAATTTCAGAGTTGTTTTTTGTTAAGCATTTCTGCAGCGTCGTAGCGTGCAGACACTTCTAAGGTTCCAAGTCTCACACAAACAACAAAGTCAAGGCAAATGAACTCTGAGGATGAAGCTGCAAATTCTCACCTCTCAGGAGACATTAGTCGTGTTTACAGCACCACTTTTTCTCTGAATCTCCTCGTCCTCACCCCCCTGCAGTCATGCTCTTCTTTTTCCAGAACGTGTGTGCACCAAACTAAAATCCCGCCGAGCTGTCGGAGCACCTTAACTGGAATTTTAGTTGAAGTGAAGTCTGTTCTCTTTCAGCCATTTGGCCCGGAGCTCAGAATTAGAGTCTATCTATTGACCTGTCTGTGCTTCATCCCTGGGGAAAAACCTGCTGAGCTGGTGTTGTGTGTTCGAATCAAACATATTTGTGTGTGTGTGTGTGTGTGTGATGCTGGAGGTCAGTGTTTACTGTCGGCATCTGGAAGAATTTGCTCAATGGGTTTTCAGGTTTGGGGGAAAAAACTGTCAGTTATAAACAGCCATGTGTTGTCAACGGTATGATTTTTTTGGCTTATGAGTGGAGAGATATTTGACGAGAGCTTTACTTCTCATTTCTTTGACGTTCATCTTTCTTTGGTTGGTTGAAATACACTTATTATGAACTCTGCTTAGTACAGGATCACAGATTTTTAGGTAAACTTTGGGAAGCACTTAACTTTACTAAACTCTTTTTGGAAATCATGGACGTGGTGTCCTCTGGGCCAAAGAGGAAAAGGACAATCCGGATTGTTCTCAGAGCAACGTTCAAAAGCAGCATCTGTGATGGTATGGGGGTGTGTTAGTGCCCCCTGGCATCATGGGTAACTGTCCCAGTATCTGTGAAGGCAGCATTAATGCTGAAAGGTACAAACAGGTTTTGGAGCAACATCTGCTGCCATCCAAGACACTTTGTCTTTTTCAGGGACGTCCCTGATTATTTCAGCAAGACAAAGAAACCAAAGCCTCGTTTCCACCAGGCAGTCTGGTACAGATCGGTACAGTTTGGTACGGGTCAGATCAGTAAAGCCTGATCCTGTGCGCGTTTCCACAGCCAACTGTACCCTGCTTGATGGGCCAGATGTCGAGAGCCGTGTCAGCTACGTAACGCGTGACGTCACTGCAGCGCTCTGAGCGCTACACAGTCTACCACGCGAATAAATACAAGGAAAAAGAAATTTGTGGCATTGTAAACAAAGAGAAAGATGGAGGACATCCAGCAACTCTTCTACTTTGTGATCAGCTGTGGCTCTTTATTCCATAACGCAGTGAAGCTTTGTTTCAGGAAAGGCTGCGTGCACGGTTGTGTGTTGTTCTTTATTACCGCTGCCACACGGGAAGTTACCGATCTTTTGACCAATCAACTACCGTAGTGATTATAGCCCCACCCCTGGGGCCGGTTTGGAGCGGCTTGGCACCCCAACGGAAGGGTGCTGAAAAGTGGAGCGGTACAGGTCGCTTATAAGGGGACCCGTCCCGCTTTTAGTCTATGGAAACTTTACAAAATGCGTGCTGCACCGAAACGAACCGACCCGATCCGCTTGGTGGAAACGGGGCTCAAGACACATTCTGCTCCTGTTACAACAGTGTGGCTCCGTAGTAGAAGGGTGCAGCTACTAGACTGACCTGCCTGCAGTCCAGACCTGTCTCCTATTGACAATACGTGGAACAAACACTTATTGAGTGTTTTAAAAGGAAAGGTGATGTAACATAGTGGGAAACATGAACCTGTCCAAACTTTTTAGGAACTTGTTGTAAGTTTATCAGTTTGAACATTAAATATCTTGTCTTTGTGGTGTATTCCATTGAATATAGGTTTCTGTTTTTATTTACATTTTAAACAACATCCCAACCTCACTGGAATTGTGGTTGTACAACAAACTTAAAACTGTGACAAAAAAATGTGATACGATCCAAACTGTGGATTTTATGATTCCTAGTCAGTTGTGAAACTACTCAGTGAAAATTAAGCCAAAGTTGTCAGAGTTGTCATCTATCTGTGATTTTGATTCAGCAGGCATATTGTTGTCAGATGTTGAGCTTTGTAGGTGTTTTTTTTTTTACCAATTTATGATCCTTGTTACCTGTTGAAGATTTTATGCACAGTAATTGTTACTGTGACCTTGTGTGATTGTGTTTGGAATAATTTGCAAAGCTATAGATACATTTTTACAAATAACATTTTTATAACTATCCCGGTGTTGTTGTTATTGTGAATTCTTTTAGCCCCAGTATTTCTGCGGTGAAACTCTTATATTGTGAGAGCCGTAGTTAAAAATGTTTAATTGTTTTGTAGATTAGATGATCACATTTGGGGCTGAATGATTTACAAAAATAATCTAATTGCGGTTATTATTTCCCATATTGCAATTGCGATTTTTAGTGCGATTATTTCTAGGTTCCCATCTTCATGATTTTAACAAACACATTGTAGAACATGAACAGTTACATTAATTACAGCACGACAACAACAACAACCCACTACCACTACAACTGGGACTGATTTTTATACGTTTTACTCACTTTTCACATCTTTTTGTCACTTTTGGACACAAACCATTTTTTAATACATTCTAACTCTTTTCCAGGTTTATTCCCAATTTTCCCATTTTGCCAGTTTTTACCACTTTTCACTGGTTTCTATCTCTCATTTTACCATTTGTGCTACTTTATGAATTTTTTAAAGTTTCCTCCAATATGTTTTTGCTCATTTTTGTTGCTTTTTTGCCCTTTTAAGTCACTTTTCAGTCTTTTTTTGCCACTTTTGACCATTTTTTGAGTATTTCCAGGTTTTAACCCGATTTAAATGTCAACTTTTGTTGCTTTTTTTGGCAATTGTTACTTCCTGAAACTAAGTTTTCTTGCTGCTCTTTGCTGTTTTTGCCTGTTTTTACCACTGAGGTTGTTTCTTTTGTAAAGGTAGTTTTTAACAGTTTGTCTCATTACAGTAACTCTCGTGTAGAACAGAAAATATCTGCTGCAAAAAACTGTAGCTGATATTTTGACACATTTCAGGTTAAAGAAATATTGCAACAGGACATTTTGTGATTTTATCTAATTTGCGATGAATTGCCCTAATCACATTCTACTCATCATTTTATATTTCTAACGGCTTTACAGTTGATTATCTAAACACAAAAACAAGTTACCTTGAGTCCTCATGGTCTTTTCTGTGTCCAGCCATCACATTAAATACAAATCCTCTCCATCCGTGGAACCACACTCTTCGACGTGTTTTTGCACCGCCGCACTTCAAGATGGCTGCCTGAAACGGCGCAGTGGTCTCTTTGTTTCTCTTTGGTGCGATGCTCCGCTCTGTTCCAGTCTGGTAGATTAGACACAGGCTCCTGCACGGTCCGGCTCCAGCATTCAGCAGCGTTATGACGGAGGTCCAGAACAAATCCAGCTCACATTTAGATGTCAGTGCGCTGTCATGGAGAAGAGAAACCTCTTTACAGTAAGTGATGAATGCTGGGATGAAAATGTGCGATTGTTCGCTTGTTAGCACTTCTGGACAGTTCTGGACCACACTTGGAGCTTTTGGCAGAGCAGGAGAATGTAAAAAAAAGCTCTTTACTCCTTTGAAAAATATAAAATGAAATGATCAGTCAAAGGCAATGATTCAAAGCGATAGATGCGCGTTTTGATGGATGGGTTTGTCTTCCTCTGGCTCATCCCTCACTCCTTCCTTTGCTGCCAATCTTTCTGTTTCTTTTCTCTGAGGAAAACCATTATTTCCATCCACTTTCACATTTCTGCCAAATTCTCTGTATCTGTCCGCGCCTGGCCAAAGGGAAGAAAAAGCCATTCTGTCAGAGCTGAATTCATTTTCTTCCTTGCACATGGCATTTTTTATGATTTGTTCATCGCGGGGAATTACTTTGTGAAATGGTTTTACAGTTGCTCACACAGATATAAAAAAAATACACCGCTGCAGTGACAGCTACTGTTAGAATTTTGATAGAAATTACATCTGAAAATGCATCTGCCTGGAGGTCGCTGCTAATCGTGGAGGTGAATTTTCTCTCTTGGATGCGTTTTATTAAACTGTAGCGCCAACATCTGACTGCCAGAAATATTGTCCATCAGTTTGGAAGAGATTCACTGCACTGAACTGATCGTCCTGTCGGGATAACGACTGAACAGAATCAGCTCTGATTCCAGACACACAGCAGTAAATCTCTTCTTTTCCTAAAGAGAAACACAAAGTAGAACATGATGAACTTTTAGTGCTGCAGATGTTGATAAATGTTGACATATGTTGATTATGACCTGCATGGTTTACTCTGTTTTTCTGAAAATATTAGCTGTTGTTTCTGACCTTCTCTGTGGTTGAGGCCAAGTTTTTCTTCAGCCCCTCTTTCAAGTCTTGTCTTTTTAGACTTCAAATTAGTTTATCTTCCTCTGCAGTACCTCTTAAACACTGCCTAGCCGAAAAAATAAGTCGCCATCAATAGAACGTTTGACCATCTTTACCTGCGATTATAGGACACATTCACTGCAGCATTGTTTAGATAATCAACCCCAGATCATGAAGACGATGGTGCCCCACCATTCTCTCAGTTTTTAATAATGCATCGGACATTTCTCAACCTACTTTTAGTAGTTTCTGCATCAATTTCCTTAGATGTTTTCTCTGCTTGATGCCAATGATTTGACTCTTTTTAAACTAAGACTAACATCTTTCCCACGACCACAGGATGTGTCTTTCTCCATGGTTGTTGAGAAATGAGAAGTTACTCATTACATTAGCTGGAGTTAAATAACTTGTTTCCAGCTGCAAAATAATCATTAATGCAGTTTTTATCCAATAGGAGGCTTGTACCCATTTGCTTAGTTAGTTAGTTGCTTAGTGTGTGTCTCTCAGACCTGTTGTTAAATTGTCTGTTTGATAAGTACTATAATGTTTATACCAATGGGACTTGATCAATATATAATGACATACACTCCTGATCACAATCTTAGGATTAGTTGGAAAATTGCACATATTTACATTTTACACTCTTGGTTTTTAATCCAACAAGACCCAAATTTAGAGGAAAGGACTGCAAGTTTTGTGAGTTTGTGGCTTGATAGGACAAAACACAGGACCCATTGCTTAGATAGATATGACCTTTTTAGAAAAAAACAAAACACAAAAAACACCTAGTTCTTTTTTTAAGGATGCCTAAATATCTGAAGTTTGATGTTGTAATAATACAACACTGGTCTAGAATGTCAACAGAGGAAATGGAAGTGGAAAAAAAATGAATAAGCAATTAATGAGCTGATCAAAAGTTTAAGACCACAGCCTATAAAAAGCAAAATCTACCTGAGAGAAAAGAGAAGAGCTTTAAGAACAAAAACCTCTTCAAAGGCCTCGTCTCCTTCCACTAAATTGTCCATTTGGACTTTAACAGAGAGCATCATGGGACATTGAAAGGTGGCAGAAAGTTTGATTCTCTGAGGAGAAAATATTGGAACTTGATGGTCCTGATGGCGTCCAAAGTTACTGATCCTAAATAGCAAGGAGAAATAAAAATCTGAAAAGCACTGGGTTCTTAGGAGGTTAAGATCCAAAATGTAAATTAGTGCAATTTCTCAACTGGTCTTTAGATTCTAATCAGGAGTGTAATGTGACTTGCCTCTATGTTATGATACACTCTGTTTTTTTTTTTTTTAAATAATAGGTTTAAACTCAGATTTCCAGCATTGAGACCAGTCAAAGTACATTCAAAACCTACTAAAGACTGTTTAAAATAGGTTTAAACTCAGATTTCTAGCATTAAGACCAGTCAAAGTACATTCAAAACCTACTAAAGACTGTTTAAAATAGGTTTAAACTCAGATTTCCAGCATTGAGACCAGTCAAAGAACATTCAAAACCTACTATAGACTTTTAAAAGTCAGTTTTAAACTCAGATTTCCAGCATCAAGACCAGTCACAGTACATTCATAACCTACTTTAGACTCTTTAAAGTCAGTGTAAACTCAGATTTCTAGCATAGAGACCAGTCACAGTACATTCAAAACCTACTAAAGACTGTTTAAAATAGGTTTAAACTCAGATTTCCAGCATTAAGACCCGTCAAAGTTCATTCAATAAAAAAGAAAAAAAGCGAAAAAAAAGAGAAGAGAGAAAAAAAAGAAGAAAAAAAAAAAAAAAATGATACACTCTGGTTAGAAACAGATTTTTAAAGCTACAAAGAGCAGAAGCTCATGTTGGGGGGGTTGGGTTTTTCCTGCTCGGTTATTAAAGGACTGAACTGGTGCAGTCGCTCTCACAGACAAGGTCGGGCTCAAACAAAACCCAAAGACAAACACGAAGCTGTGAGCAAACACTCCCTGATCGTTGTGATGTGGATGTTGTGAATGACTCAGAGCAATCAAAGCTCAGAGTCCTGGATCAGTACGAGGCGTCTCCTGCAGGAGTCTGCAGCAGACGTAC
>RPOG01006543.1:0-23251 GCA_008086565.1 Thalassoma bifasciatum | reverse complement strand
CGTCGCTACTGGCAACCTGTTGCCATAGCAATCCTCCAGGTAGACTATCTATTACAAACGGAAGGGAAAAGGTGTGGCTAGTGTATGGTATCTCCCTTCAGGATCAAATATCTGGAAATGTATTACGAGAAAGGATGATAGAGGAGTGGAGGTCATAGAGGTGACCTTTACGGGAACATCCTCTGATTAAATTCCTTTCGCCACATCTTGATGTCAAACTATTTTATTTCTTGATAGACTTTGTAATAAATAATTCTGGGAAATAATTAAGACACTGAGAAAGAAAAGCCCGTAGATGAATCACTAGTTGCTGAAGCCCGGTGGATGAGCAGCCACAGGTTAAGAAGCAGGTACCTGACGCAGAAAACAGACTCATTTATTCATATTTCAGTGACAGGCCTAAATGTCTCTGCTGTCTGCGTCTGACGGATGCAAATCCCCCTCAGAGCCTCGGGGAGACGTGACAGTCAGCGAAGGGGTCACAGAGTGACTGTGCAGAGCACCGAGGGGAAATCTGAGATTACATAATGCCTTCAGTCAACTGTCAGTTTGGAAGTGCAGGGCAGCGGCCCCACCTGGTGGAGGTCAGCAGGTACTGCAGGGACTCAGATGGACTAAAGCTTAAAATACTGACTGATGTTTGTCCAGTTTTAATGATGACATCTGGACTCTCTTTGTGCACAAAGGCAGCATAGGGTAACACTTTGTATTGACATGGTTGTAATAACCAGTAATTTATAGGTAATAAGTCATTTATAAGACATCATAAATACCCTATTAATTTCTTATCAACACAAACAAGTCATCAGCTATTTATAATTTCTTATAAAGTGAAATAAATGTAAATGACCATACTATTAATGTTGATGTTGGCACACAAAGTGTTAATAGGTCTCTTAAAAGACCCCATGGAAGTCTTTTAAGTCGTAATTAAGGTATTGATTATGCCTCTATTTATATTAATGTAAACTTATTTGTGTTAATATGAATCTGATAATGTCTAATAATGTCAGATAAATTACTTATTACCTGTTAACTACTGCGTATTACAACCACCTTAATACCAACTGTTACCCAACATAGAAACACACAAAAAAAAACAAAAACTAATACACTGTTTTGCTCATGAATCTGAAAAAAAAATAGACAACTACTCAGTTATTTTTCATGTAAAGCTTCAAGTTAATTACTTGCCAAAACAGCTTGTGAGTTGTTGTGCAAAATCAGAATCAGAAGCAGGATCAGAGTCAGTTTTACTGTATCTTTAAGGAAAATACAAGGAATTTGACTCTGGTTCTAACTGTACTCTCTCTGTACAAATGTGTTAATAACCATTATATGCCAAAAATATATTTAAAAAAACAGATTAAGTATAGAAAATATAAAAATCTTTTGTACAAAAAAGAAGGAAAAACAGTTAAATAGTGCAATTAGTCAGGACACAGAATGTGCAAAGGAGAAACAGACAAAAAAAAAAAAGCATCAAAATCCTCGAAAAAATTATCTCCACTTACTCAACATGTTAGATTGTATTTGTTTGTGTCTTTCCTCTGGAGATTTCTGTTGCAGTTTAACCTTTTTCTTGCTGAGATGTTGCACAGTCGAGCTTTCAGTCTCACCTTACGTAACAACTTTAAGTTGGAAGAAAGTTGGAATAAAATCCCCGAAGCTTTGCTAAAGTTAAGCGCACCCCCATTATCTCAGAAATATGATGGAAGGTGATCAAAAAATCTCATTCCAGACAGATTTAAGGCATTAAGGGGATTTTTGTTACACATATACTGAGTTAATTACTGCCATGACTGTTTTTAACCACCTGTGTTAACAAATGTGTTGGTGTGAGAACTTAATACGGTCTAACTTCTTAGATAATACAGTCAAAATTTTGAGATAAAGAGTTAAAACTTAGCGTTAGTTCCAATGACAACCAGATTAACAAAAAAAAACCAAACTGTTCAGTATTCCTCTAACAAGTATTGGAGGACATGGATCTTATAATTTTAAGTTGTAACTCAAGATTTCCACTTATCTCATAATGTCAAGTTTTTGATCACAAAATTTTGACTTTATAAACTCAAAATTTTGACTTTCTATTTCAAAATTCTGACTTGATATGGGAAAAAAAAATCTTAAAGCCAAGTTTTTCAGTCTTATTTTTTTAACTGGCTGAAATGGGATACAATACATTTCTCTAACAGTACGTTACCTTCTCAGGTCATTTTTTATATATATAAAAATTTGAGCATCTTTAACCCTTGGGATACCAAACCTGCTGGTGGGAGCAAAACAAAAAAAACAAAAAAAACCCTCAATTTCAAATGACTGGCATTTATGAACCATTTGTCCAATCCAAACCCTGAAAAAATTGGCAAAATTGTCAGATTCTCAAGTTTCCCAGAGTACCCAAATGTATCATAAGTGACGTCAACATGTGTTAACAGAGCAGAAAAGACAGGAGCAGTTTTTTTTTTTTACCATCGCCTTGATTCTCATGTTTTCTTTGAAAGGTTAAAGAAATTCAACTGTTCGCTAAATTCTGCAAACAGTTTCTGCTTTCATCAGACCCTAAATTCTGAAAATACACCATGTATTCACACTTCAAAAATCCTTTGAATTTTCCCTGAACGTCACTTTGTATAAAAAAAAAAAGTTAGAGAGACCTCAGTGAGTGAAACCCCTCGAACTCAACCCCCCTCCCTCACTCACTTGTTACAGTTCAGTCTGCCAAGGTTGAGGCATTGCGCCTAAGTGAGGCTGCGTGCGCACCCCCTTAGTGTCTGTGCCATGACACCCCCCCTTCCCCCTGACCTTTCCCCCTCCCATATGTGCAAGTCTTTGAGTTTTTAATTGTTGAAATGGTTCATTATGTTGCTTATGTGGTGAGGTGCTTTTTTCCCCTCACTCTGTCACAACCAATGACTGTATATAGAATAAACAGCGTGCTTCCGCCTGTCACCGTTCTACGTTTTTGAAGCCAAAAAACCCAGTTTCTCTAGCCGCCATTGTGCAGCCAGAGTCTGCGCAGTAGAGAATTTCCGGTGGAGCCAAGTAAAAAAGAGAAATAAAAATATTTATTTCTTCTTCTTCAGAAGGTTTAGTCTCCTTTTGGCTCTTTCCCGAAGTTTCTTATATCCCCGATAAAAACTACTCACGAACCGCAGCTGTCAACTATCGTAAAACGAAACTTATATTGAGGTTTTTAACGTCCAAGAACTAATGAGAAACTAACTTCTCAGAAAGAAAAACACCCGAACACCATGCAGCCAGATGACATCATCATACCACCTTAGCGTAAGGATGAGAGAAACGTTTCTACGAGGTATCGTAATTTTTTAAAGTTTTCCCGGCTCATATCTGGAATACATGGGGAGGCGGGGCTTATGACCTATACTGCAGCCAGACACCAGGGGGCGGGGCTTATGACCTATACTGCAGCCAGACACCAGGGGGCGGGGCATCTGCTGGAGGCTTCAGTTTGAGCCGAACGTCGTTACGTCCACTCATTATACAGTCTATGGTCAAAACGCATACGTTTTTTTGCCGAATCTGCGTATCATCCATACAAAGACGGCGTTTTGTGGGTCTGTAAACGATCATTTCTGAAACCAGGTTCCAAAGTGGGAAGATTTAGAAACGCAGAATACGTGGCTCCGTGTAAACTGGCTCTCTGCAACTTTTCAGATACGCTGACGTCATATTTTCACATCGTCATTAATACGCATGTGCCACAAGCGGCACTATGGCAACAACAACAACAACAAGCGTATTTTGATTGACATGTCTCCCAATCAATGCTTTCTTGCAGCCTTTTGGCTTTATAATCCAGTGTCACCCGAAGCAAGAGTTCAACCTCATCGTCCAGACTAACGTAGTAGTTTGCCAACGTTTCCCACTCATGCTCCCTGGCATGGTCTCTGTTTACAATCTCTGTTTAAAACTTTTGCCAAAAGTGTTCATGCCCACTGTTTTATTCTGTTTCTGCTTGTTTCCCTCATATCGTTACAGCGCCCCTAGAGGTCTGGCGAGTGTTTTACAGCGTCTTCATGCGTATCCAGTGCATTCATATAGACGCACACATTTTCTGAGACGCCTTTATCTTTATGACGATTGTTTAGGAAACTGTTGAGTGTTTTGACTTCGTGTGGATGGGGCCTACGACGCACAGAGAAGCTCAGGAGTTCACAGACAACCGCTCACTGTTTCTGATGGTGAAACAATGAGGCAGTGACAGGGACTGGAGTCACGGCAGCTTTAAAACCTCCCCACAGCTGCTCTGAATGAGGAGCAATCAGACACACACACACACACACACATACACACACACACCTGACTCCACTCAGAGATGATCATCTCCCCAACACAGGGAAGCTCAACATCATACCCCTCACACTCTCTCCTCTATATGTCTCTGTGGGATGAAACTGAAATGTAATATTGTTGCTCTGAAACATGTGCAATAACAAATAAAGCATCTCTTCAAATGTGACAGCAAAAATAAAACGACCAGAAATTGTTTGGTATCCCAAGGGTTGAAAATTCTTTTGAACGCAACTGAGCTTTAATGTTCAAAAAATTATTCTGTATATTTTTATCTTTATGTAATTACCCCCACACATGAGCTGGCAAAAGCAACTCACATTCTTGACTCGAGTAGAAGTACAGATACTTAAGCAAAAAAAGACTCTGGTAAAACTAAAAGTCCTAATTCAATTCCTTTACTTAAATAGAAGTAAAACTGACATTTTAACTTCAATAATAGACAATACTTTTTTTTGATAACTCTGCAAAATTAAAAACATTGTAACCATGCAAAATAGGATTCTTTCCCTCCTTTTGTAACAACCTGCACAGCAAAAAAAAAAACATAAAATCACTGGACACAGTCTAGTTTTCCTACGAGTCATATTTCAGATAGAATAATAAAGACTAAACTTTAGAGCTGACAACACTGAAGAACTCTTTAAAATAAGGCCACGGATGGGAATGTCTTGTTCCACTGGATCTGTACTTGTACTTGTACTTTGTTAATGTGCTTAAGTAGATTTTTTTTAGACTATATTTGCGGCCCACTTGGAATACCTTTGTGGCCTACCAGGGGTCCGCAAACCACAGGTTGGGAATCACTGCTATGTAGTATAAGCCAATGGTCAGGGTCATCCTTTTATGCATTCTGTATTTGATTTAGTGCTGATTTATTTGATTTAGTAGCAGTGTGAACTACATGAACATTTTCCTGAATGTAAATCTTTTCTTTGAGTAAAGCGCCTGCAGTCAGTTTGGCATTAAGCCCCTAATCACAGCCTAATTCTTCACAGAGGAACAGAAACGTAAACCCTTTAATGTCTTCACTATATCACCTTCATCTAAATGTTTCAAAGAGGGTTTAAAGTATAGAAAAAAAAAGGTGATTGTGTTTCAGCCGTTCAGAGGAAACTATCACAACTTTTCCACCAAAAGATAAAAGAGTGTTTGATTTCTCTGCTGTGTTTGGACTCTCACTATGTCTGTAGCCTGTAGGCAAGGATTTCTTCAACTTTGGAGTCTGTTTTCCATTTCACGTTAAATAGAGCCGTGTTATGGCTGATCTCTCTGACTCAAAATGATTTATATGCAAAAAAATAAGTTGAATAAGTGATGAAGTAGAGACAGCGCATATGAATTACAACACATCCATTATACACGACGGCAAAGTGATTTCACAAAATAGAAATGCGTAATCATGCTGATTTAAAAACCTATGTCAGACACTCTGAATAAAAATTTCCCCCCCCTAATATATTTTATACAACATGGTTATGAAAGCCTGGGTATGTGAGCTGCTGATTGGACGACAGAGGCAGCGAAGGAAGCTGATTGGATGCTGCCGCAGCCGTGTCAGTCTCTCAGCCCTCGGTTCATGCTTCAGAAGACAAAGATCAGGGAAAAGTGAGTGAATTTTCACAGTTTCACCTTTTAGTGCAGGTTAGCGGAGCTGATGTGTTCTCACTGAAACACATGGATTCATTTCTGCTCCTCTGCACTTCACAGGATTCTGCTCCTGGCGATCAACCTCTTTGAGATGTTCTATCTGTAAAAATATGTCCAAAGATTTCCTTTTACATACTCACAATGTAAAACCGTTCCCATGAAATGCTTGAGATGCAGTCCACGTTACGCCTGATATCTCACACTCCACTTGATTATGTGCAAATAAATAAATAACGTGGCGGACAAACACCATGCACATGAATTACCGGGCTGTTCCACATGTCAGTTTGACATCTGTCATGTTGATAAGGAGCAGCACATTCTGCACAACCGATTTCAGACGTGGTCGACGGGGTTTGCATGATTATTCAGCGCCCATAAATCCAAGGTTGAGGGGAATAATTGCATCGATACACAAAGGTCACTGTTTGGTGAACTGACAGGGTTAAAGGTGTGAGATTTATGCTACAGAAATGCAAATGTGAAAAGGTGTAGATGGAATTTTAAGATGCCACAAGAGAAGTTGTAATAAAACAGAGAATGAATCATGAATCTTGCACCTTTTTTTCTAAAATAACTATTGCTTTAAGTGATTTCTTGTTACTAAGTGTCGTCAAACCTCCTGTCACTCGGGTGTCTCTTGATACCGGATGATAAATGGTCAGTTTTCTCCAGCAAACTCTGCTTTAGACCAAAGAAAATATTCTCCATTAGGGGGCGATATGGACAAAATATGTCAGGATGTTTTTATGGCAGGATCAGGATCTGGATTTATTTTCATGTTCAGACTATTTTGATCTGAAAATGACATTTTTTAGCTCCAAATGTGCAATTTAAAATAAATAAATAAATATATATATATACATCAATTTTCTACTTTTCTGCCCGATTTCATAACTCTAATGAAGTTTTGTGTCCCCAGACTGTTTTGGCCTGCAAACACAGATGAAGAAAGGAAGAAAAAAAAAGAAAGTGAAGGTGAGGAAAGGGAAAGAAAGAAGGAAAGTGAAAGGAAGTAAAGAAAGGGGGAAAAGAAACGGGAATAAAAGGAAAGGGGAAAGAGAAAATAGGAAGGAGAAGAAGAGAGGAAAGTAGGAAAGGAAAAAGAGAAAATAAATGAAAAGGAAAGGAGAAAAAGGAAGGAACATAAGAAAGGAGAGAAGGAAAGGAAATGAGAGGGGAATTAAGGAAAGAGAAAAAAGGTAGGAAAAAAGAGAGGAAGGAAAGAAAAAAGGAGGCAAAGTAGGAAGGAAAAGAAATCAACAGAAAGTGTAGGAAAGTAGGAAAGCTCAAGGAAGGAAGGAGAGAAGGAAAGAAAGAATGAAGGAAGCAAATGAGGAGGGAGGACGGAAGGAAGAAAATGAAGAAGGAGGACAGAAGGAAGGAAGGAAAGAAAGGAGGGAGGAAGGAAAGGAGGGAGGGAGGAAGGAAAGGAGGGAGGGAGGGGGAAAGGAAGGACGGAAGGAAGGAAGGAAGGAAAGGAGGGAAGAAGGAAGGAAGGAAGGAAGGAAAGGAGGGAGGGAGGGAGGGAGGGGGAAAGGAGGGAGGAAGGAGGTAAGGAAGGAAGGAAGGAAAGGAGGGAGGAAGGAGGTAAGGAAGGAAGGAAGGGAGGGATTTGGAAGGAAGGAAGGAAGGAAGGAAAGATGGAAGGAAGGAGGGAAGAAAGGAAGGAAAGGAGGGAGGAAGGAAGGGAGGGAAGAGAAAATAAAGGAAAGGGAAATGAAAAAAAAGGTAGGATAGTAGTAACGTGAAAAGAAGGAATGGGTGTAAAGAGAGGCAGAAAGTGAAAGAAAGGAAGTGAAAAAAAAGAAATAAAGGAAGGAAAGTAAAAGGTAGGAAGGTAAGCTAAGTAAAGGTTAGGAAAAGGAAAAGGAAGGAGGGAAGGAAGTTGAGAAAGAAAAGGAAAGGGAAAAAGAATGAAGGCAAGAAGAAGAAGGAAGGAAAGTAGGAACATGAAAAGAAGGAAGGGACGGGAGGAAAGGGTGAAAGGGGAAAAAGGCAGAGGACAGGAAATAGGGAAGATAGAAAGAAAGAAAACGAAGGTTGATGTGGAGAAAATATGGCAAGATCAGGATAAAGCAGAATCTGGTTTCAAGAAATCAGTGAAATGTCCACAAACTTAAAAGTGAACAAAGTTTTCTCTCTTCTCTTCAGTAAAGCAGAGACGTAAAATCTGACTGTCTTTTAAAAAATCCACCTCTCAGATAAATATAGTTTCCTTTTAACCAGGAGTTCAGGTTTTAATATCCAGGTAAGTTGATCCTCGAAGCAGAATTCTTGCAGGTTTCACACACGGCTGCTCCTGAGACGTGAGGAATAAAGACGCACATTTAGCCCTCTCTCTCTCTCTCTCTCTCTCTCTCTCTCTCTCTCCTATTGGCAGCAGACGCAGCTCTTTTTCTAACATCTGTGTTCGACTGAAGGCCAACGTTACCTTCAGCAGAGGAGTAACCTGAACACCCACACCTATCACACACATTGTCATCTCAGCTGCCTTGAAGGGGAGAAATAAGAAGGAGCACGCTGCCAAAAGTGTCTGCCAACACACGCCGCGTGATGCGGTGCCAGAGACTTGGCAGCTGCAGGGCTGAAAGCTGCTCATCACCACTCGATACCTCTCAACAGCTCACTTATCCTTTTATTTTCCAAATCCTACCTGGCTGGTGTCAAAATGGCTGTGGATCAAGAGGAGGAACCTGCTGAATACACAAACACTGACAGGGATGCTGGTTATTGACCCAAACATGAGGAAGTGGCTGTGAGTCAGAGCGCTTCAACACAGGCTCCAAATAAAAACACAAATAAATCAATGCTGCTTTTTTTCTACAGTTTCCTCCCACAGTACCAGCGTTTTTGGGGATTTTTGATGGATTTTTAAACAAAATTCACACTTATCAAATCATTTCCATTCACAAAAACACCAAAACAATCACACTATAAGTCACTGATGTATAAAATATAGAGTGAGGATGGATGGATACAGTGATGGATTCAATTTTACTTCATGATGTCGCCATCAAAAATCTAAAAAGAGGACCCCCTGCCAGGCCTCTAGGAGAAAGTGCAAAAATATCCAAAGATACTCAAAGACGACAGAGTAGAAAATACTCCTTTTCTGTTTGAAGTAAACATTTTCCAAAATATATACATGAATGGTGCATGAAACCCCTTTTTCGATCAGTTAAAGAAAACAGGGTGAAAAAAATGGCTTTATAAAGTTTTATTTTAAACATTTTAACCCATATAAAGTCAAAATTTTGAGAATAAAACTAAAATTAATTAGACAAATTGACTACATTTAGACTTTTTTTCTTATAATTTTGATATCTAAGATTTTTGACCTTTTATTTTGAAATTATGACTTATGTCTCAAATCTTTTACTTTTTATCTTGCAATTTGTATTTTGGGTCATCTCAAAATTTTGACTATTAATCTCAAAAATGTGACTTTTTTTCCCCAACTTTGACTACATAGTCTCGAGATTTTGACTTTTATCTGAAAATTTTGACGATTTCCTTCTGATTTTGACTTTATTATCTCAAAGTTTAGACTTTTTTGTTATAACTTTGCCTATATATTCTCATAACTTTGACTCTTTTATCTCACAATTATGACCTTTCATCTTACAATTTGGTCCTTTCGTCTTTTAATTTAGTCTTAATAGTCTCGAAAATTTTGGCTTCTTATCTTCTAATTCTGACCTTTTTTTTTTTTTTTTTTTTTTTTTTTTTTTTTTTTTTTTTTTTACTTTTACTGTATAATCTTAAAATTTTGACTTTTCTACCTCAAAATTTTAACTTTTGTATATTTGAATCTGTATCTTTAATCTCAAAATTCCGACTTTTCATCTTAAGATCTCAACTTTTTATCTCAGCATTTTGACAGACTGTGGATGAAATTTTTTCACAAAGCCAGGTTTTCAATTTTTTCTCAAGTGGCGTAAATGGGCTTTCATAATAATGGATCAACACATGTTTAAATAAAAAGACAAATATGTATTTCTCTTGAGCAATTATATAAAAATCTACATCAAAACTTTTGTTATAAGATCCCTTTGGGCATAATTTTACCACCAAAAGGAGGAAAAGTCCAAGCAAAAGAGGACTTTTGTCTCCCTGCTTGAATCATCTCTCACTGGCTATAATCACTGAAGCTCTGGCTGAATGCTGGCCTCATGTAAAGGCTCCACCCAGTGTTCAATGTCAGAACTACATGCAAAATAAAACAGGAGCATGTGGTGGGGGGTGGATCAGGTGGTCTTTTAAAAAGGGAAACCCACTGGGGGTGACCGTGGAGGGCAGAGGGAGCTGGAGAGAGGGTTGAGTATTTGCAGAACAGTCAAACTCTGTGTCTAAAGATGAAGACAGCTCCATCCCTGAAGGCTGGACCCCCCCCCATGTGGACACAGTCTGACAGCCCCCCTTCTAGGGTGGTGACTGCAGGACTCCAGCTGAAACATACAGGGGAACTGACAGAGAGAAAGAGCTGGAGGAGATGTAGTTTTGAAGGAGCTAAAGAAAAGGAAATGGGAGTAAAAGAGTGAGAGGTTTGAAGCTTTTATGTGGAGAAACATGAAAAGAATGTGATGGTGAGAATCTGAAGAAAGGACAGAACAGTCTGAACCTCAGGATGAGAATCTCTCACCTATAAGCCAGATTTAGGAGAAAAGAGGATCTGACTCTTACTCTCAGGGAGGGAAGAAGATCAAAAATATGTTTTTTTTTTGGTAGAGAAGGAGAAGATGTGTCTGAACTAAATGTGTCAGTTTGTGTTCGAGCTGATTCAGAAGATTAGTGGAGATTCAGAGAAGCATAATTTCCAGATGGGTTCATTTGGGGTTCGTATTAAATCAGAAATAAGACTGAGAGTAATCCTCTTTCTTCAGCAGTATTTTCCAAAGATGGCTCTAAAAACTTTGCTTTCAAACCAGTGGTGCGCACAGACATTATTACTGGCCGTTGGGAAGGACAGAAATGGCACATTTCAACTTTGGCAGGTTTCAGCTCCTGAGAGGGCACTTTAGTCGTAGGTAGGTGTCACTGTGCCAGGGAAATAAATAACAAAGCCATAGTTAGGTGTCACTGTGCAAGAGGCAGAAGTCAGTTAGCCACAAGTGTCACTGTGCAAGTGGCAAAAGTCATTGAGCTGTAGGTCAGTCACTGCAATTGGCAAAAGTCACTTAGCTGAGGATTGGTGTCACTGACAGTGGCATAAGTCACTTAGTCATAGGTAGGTGTTACTGTGCAAGTGGCAAAAGTCACTTAGCCATAAGTTGATCACTGTGCAAGTGGCATAAGTCACTTGCCACAAGTGTCACTGTGCAAGTGGCAAAAGTCATTGAGCTGTAGGTCGGTCACTGTGCAATTGGCAAAAGTCACTTAGCTGAGGATTGGTGTCACTGACAGTGGCATAAGTCACTTAGTCATAGGTAGGTGTCACTGTGCAAGTGGCAAAAGTCACTTGGCCATAAGTTGATCACTGTGCAAGTGGCATAAGTCACTTAGCCATAGGAAGGTGTCACTGACAGTGGCATAAGTCACTTAGCTGTAGGTAGGTTTCACTGAACAAGTGGCAGAAGTCACTTGACCATGGGAAGGTGTCACTGTGCAAGTAGCAAAAGTCACTTAGCCACAGATCGGTGTCACTAAGCAAGTGGTAGAAGTCACTTAGTTGTAGGTAGGTGTCACTGAGCAAGTGTCAGAAGTCACTAAGCTGCAGGTAGGTGTCACCGAGCAAGTGGTAGAAGTCTCTAAGCCATAAGTTGGTCACTGAGCAAGTGGCAGAAGTCACTAAGCCATAAGTTGGTCACTGAGCAAGTGGCAAAAGTCATTTGAACGTAGGTCGGTCACTGAGCACATGGCAGAAGCCACTAAACTGTAGGTAGGTGTCACTGAGCAAGTGGTAGAAGTCTCTAAGCCATAAGTTGGTCACTGAGCAAGTGCAAGAAGTCACTTAGCTGTAAGTAAGTGTCACTGTGCAGCCAGCAGAGGTCACTTAGCTGTTGGTAGGTGACACTGATTAAGTGGCATAAGTCACTTAGCCATTGGTAGGTGTCACTGAGCAAGTGGCAGAAGTCACCTAGCCATAGATCTGTCAGTGTGCAAGTGATACGTCTTTAAGCCATAGGTCTGTCACTTTGCAAGTGGCATAACTCATTTAAATCAGTGGCTTGCCATAAGCCGCTGTCACTCCTTGAGGGTGTATATTGGCTCCTAGAAGGGCACTTTAGCATATATTTGTTCCATAGAATGGAAAAACCTTTACACAGTTTTTTCACCTCTAATCTGAAATGCATTATGACACATGATTTTTGACCTTTTCTGCAGCCAGTCACCAGGGGGAGCAGTCTTTGTAGAGACCTCAGTTAGAGCCCAGTGTCATGGCGTTCGTTGATTTTAACAGTCTATAGTTTCTAAGGGCACCATGTGTTTTTTTAACAGCTGGGCATCTGCCCCCCTGCCCCTCCTCTGTGCACACCACTGCTTCAAACAACAAACGACTGTTTTGAAGAGAAAAATCCTTAAAGTAAAATCATTAGGCTCAACACCTCTTTAAACAACACATCTGTTTTTGTCCTAATGTTCATTTCTGCAGGTTTTGGTGACGCAGATGTGTAATTTTCCAGTTTTTTTGCCCTGGTTACATCCTGTGCTTTTAAGGGAAGTGCTACTACTGTACTTGCTCCCTCCTTTTTGTATGCATGTACTTTCTGTAAGTCTATCTGTGGTTAATAAAAGATAAGGATGCAGATTTTCACACATGCATTTACTGAAAAAAAAAACACTACTTCAGTGTGTAACACAAACATAAAAACCTCTGCATCTCTGCAGCACTGTGCCCCTCACCCTCCTTTACCCAACACCGTAGAGACTTCATTTGATGTTGCACGCTGGGAAAAACTGCCCAGTGATGGGATGCAAGCTTTGTGCAATGCACCGTGGGTAATATACTGTATGGAGGTGCTATTTTTAATCACTAGGAGAAACTGCAGTATGGAAGGGACAGGAAGGGGTACAAGCAGATGGTGAGAAGTCTCAGAACGCCAAGAAGTGATCTGCATGAGCACTTTTAATGTTTCTCTGCAGCCGGAGAAACAGTCCTTCAAATCCTTGAATGTAAAGATGAAGCTTTAATAAATGTAAAAGCTGCAGAGAAATGGAGGAGCCAGAGGATTTGAGTGTCCAGCTAATGAGGGAAGCAGAGGAGCTTTTCTGACCGGCAGCAGAAGATGTGAAGTTCTCCACAGAACCACAGGGATCAGTGCGGCTCCTCGGGGGCTGATTTGATGCAAACCCTTGAAAGATGACAGGCAGAGAGTCTGTAAACAATGCTCGCTGATACTGAAAACAGACCACCAGGAGGTTTGAAATGTGGAGGAATATAAAATCGTTACAAATGGGCCGAATTTATTCTGACAAACCTCCTCGGTTCATCCTCCATGAGGCTGCGTTGTTAAAGTTTTGACTCTACTTCCTGCTGCCAGAGACATGACAACAAGTCGCAGAAATGTATAGATTCATATCATTGCTTGATTTAAAAACTAGATTGAGATTAAACATTATTAGGTTAAAAGCCCCTGCAGGGTGGATTCAGCTCAAAATAAAAAAGACTGAATTTTTTACTGATGCTTCTATGTGACCTACAAAAACAAACCAGACCATCAGTGACAAAAATCAGAGTTTCTTCTTTTTTATTTTACAAGTTTTAATCCCTTTGACCACAACGAAGGAGTTAGTGTCAAACAAGATAGTGTCTTCTTTTTATACAAATCTACTGTTTTGAAGTTTTTCTTCAGCTCCTAAATGTTTGTTTGTTTTACTTCTGCTCATTTATTGATGGATGTCGTGTTTATTTGTTGTTGTATAATGTGTCGCTTTCTGTGTGAAACAATTTTGCTTTGGAGGACTCACTTTCAAAAGTACGGAAGAGGATTAGGGCCTTCAGAAATAAAGGAAAAAAAGAAAGAAACAATGGGGCCCAAAAACTTTTTTTAAAATTCTTCTAAGGAAAAAGTCAGGATTCTCACTTCAATCTCAGACTTCTGACTTTTTTTCTCAAATTCTGATTTTTTTCTCAGAAGAATTAAAAAAAATGTGGGCCCCATTTTTTTTAATCTATATAAGTTTTTTTAGTGGTCCTAATCCTCTTCTGTATTAAAGAGATTCAGCAAAAAGGTAAAGTGAAATAAAAAGTAATATTGACTAAGACTTAACCAGCAGGGGGCGCCAAAACTAGACCATTTGATAGCCTTTGTGAAACTCTGGAGTACCCTACATCACTTTTTTTTGTCTACTGCGCGGACTCCCCTTGACACTTTATGTCAAAATGTTGCTTGTATTAAGACATATTTCTAATTTCAAGTAACTTGACAAGAAAACTTTTCTTATCTCATTGGCTGATTTTTTTTTACTTGTTACAAGCAAGTCAGGACTCGTTTCTGTCTTTGAATTGTTTGAAACAAGACATGTTTCTGGGCTTAACAGTTAAATGTGACTCATATCAAGAATGATGAGACAGTTCTTACTAAAAAATAAGACATAATGACTTGCTTAGATTTCCGTTTTTACTGTAAACTTTTTTCCCTCTCAATTGATTAGATCAGGGTTTTCCCTAAAGGGCCGTACTGGAAAATGACCAAGGGCCGGCGGTTCTTATGGACATGTTCACTAACAGTGAAAGTTACAAATAGGCGCTCCGTTGGAAAACTATTTATTTTTAGTGGTTTCTGAAAAAAACAAACAAACAAAAAATGGTTCAGTCAAATATGTTTGTGCTGTTATTGTAGACCTTTGAGATAAAACCAAACATGGGAAAAATATGGAACAATTTTTTGGCAGGATCAGGATCTGGACTTTGTAAAGTTTGTTTACAGGACAATTATAAAAACATTTTAAACCCTAAATATCTCTGATCCTGCATTCTGCTTCAACTTTTATCTTTATTTGACAATTTCATATCTTTAATTGAGATTTTTGGTCCTCTCATGTTTTTTTTTTAATTCTAAAAAACTCATGAAACACATTTTGCATCATGCCAAATGCAATTAAATGTCATCTGTAAAAGTTGTTGAGTTTTTGCAGATTGTACAGAGCATTAGCTTTATAAAGTTGCCTATGCACAGTCCAAATCTTTGTGAAACGTTACCAGATATATTAAGATTTATTTCAAGCACTTGACAGAAACTGTAAATGTTCACAGTTAGAACATGATTAATTTAAGAGACAAAACTAACACATGGTAAGATGAGAGCAGGGGGCCGCTTGGAAATAGACGGCGGGCCACAATTGGCCCCCGAGCCATAGTTTGGACATGCCTGGATCAGAGAGTAGTATTTTGAGCCCCAAAAAGAAGAACAAAAATAGAAATTGACACAAATATTATAAAGAAACAACACTAACTCTCTTTGAAGAACATTGAAGCAACATTCTTGCTGAAATACGACTGAACAATTTTGTTTTTGCATCATGAGGTTAAAACGACCTGAATTACAATCTTCCTCTTTGTAACCTTACTTTAAGTCTTGAATTCCTGCTCTAATGGATGGGATAATGCTTTAAACTTACTTTATTGAGTTTGTAATGGCTGTAGTTATGATTTTAGGGTTGACTATTCCTAACATTGACAGAACGATTCCCATGTTTGGAGGTTGCACGAAGCAACAGGTGTTTACTCATAAACACAAGGTCTTACAGGAGCTTTTTCTACGGCTATTTATTCGTTTTCGGGACAGGCTGATGTTCTGTTTTCCTCTCCCCTCCTTTGATTGTTTAATGATAAATGTTGCTCTAACCTTGAAAAGGCCAAAAACATCAGCACAGACTCTCAGCGACCCATTCCACGTGGCATCCTGAGAGAGAGGTGAGGAAATAATTCATCCCAAACCGAGCCCAGAAACAAATCTCAACTCTCTCAGGGTCAGAAACAGGATCGGTTTATTTGCTAAGAAACTGTAAGTGAGGGTATTTTGCCTTCAGCGCGAGTGTAGAATGAGAGGATAAAGCTGTGTTTACGAGTGACTAACAGTGTTTACTCCACTAAGACTCAAAGAGAAATATGACTGACACATTTAATCCTCGTTCGTGCGTTTTGCAGATAGAGAAGTCTTGTTTGCTTTGCTTCTTCAAATGTGGAACAATTGCAGTAAAAACACACAATTGTGAGTGTTTCTTTCCTCTTTATATCTCTCTTTATTTCCTGACGGCTGCTTTTCATGTCGCTTGTTTGCCTCGCAGATTTTTATTTTTTTTTTACATAAAACCCCAGAAACAACACGCTAATCAGCTGTCATTGTGAATTACAAAGCTAGCTTGTTCTGGGTTGTGTTTTTTATGCAAAAAAACAAGTGCTGACAGGGCTTTTCTTAAAGTCTACACACTTGAATAAGAGAAATATAACAAATATGAAGAGTAATCCTGAGATAAAGAGGGCTAAGTAATGATGAGAGGACTCCAGAGGGGCTTCTTTTATGTCAAGAGGAAAAATTCATTCCACCACATCTCTGAGGCTGATGCAGAAAAATTTATATAACCCAGCATTTGCATTTAAAAAGGTATGTCCAACATTCAGCCGGAGCGCTCCTGACTCTTGGGGATTGCTCTGGAGCTGCATTTTGTGGCCTGATGAGACTTTTTCTCAACCCGTCTACAAAATTCGCCTTTTATGTTCCCCGCGTGGCTTATAGAGCTCCGACTTCGAATAAACGCGAGAAAACATGTCAGCTTAACTCTTTAACGACGGATGTGTCGGCGCTGACGGGGTTTGCTTCTAATGGTTTCTAAAAGCTGAGAAGTTGCTCTTTCAGCTGATATGTGGTTATTACAGTAATTTCACTCAGGCATTTAAAGGAAACCTGCTAATAAAAACACAGAGAAAGCACAGAGAAAAAAGAGCAGAGGTCATCCAAAAATGCCAAAAAGTAAGATCCTTTTGGGTTAAAAAAAAAAACCTTCACTGAAGTTTCTGCATGACTCTGAGACAAAGGAGCAACTTCATGTGAGAAAAGGTAACGTTAGATAGGATGAATGAAGCTCTCTTTATGTAGTTTTTACTTCCTTTTATGCATAATTTGATGGTTTTAGTGTGTGGTGACTCTTTATGAAGGATGTACAGAGTCTTAATTGCGCATTATGTGTGTATTTTACTGTTGACAGTATGTAGAAACCGTTTTAGAATGGAGGAAAGTCCTGTAAACGAGAATGTGTGTTTTACGTGTCATGGGCAAAATAGCACTTTATGTTTTTCTTCAGTCTCAGAAATGTGTTTCAAGTCTTTTTCTTGCTGTGTGAGCATTTTCTGAGGCTTGAATAGTTGCTAATCTTTACAAATGCTGAACTTTGCCTTGTTTTTACTGTAAAATAGACGCGAGTAGCTGAATATCTTTCTCCTCTTCTTTCCGATAAAGTATTTTGTCAAGAAGAGGAGACAAAAATCATTCAGTGGCTTTTGTGCAAAGAGAGGGAGAAGATCTGAGATGCTGGAGGATCTAGTGATGCCGTCAATACCTCTTTTCAAACAGAATAAGAGAAAATAAATCTCATAAATGTTAGTGTACATGTTTGTTAATGTTCCAATTTTCAGCTCATCCTGTAAAATTCATTTGTTCTCTTTGTTTGAAGTGTTGTTTTTTTCTTCGCTAAACCTCTATAATCCAATTCTCTTTGTGTTTTTCTTCAGTTAAAAGTGTTTTTCTCTCAAATAACATGCAGTAAATTGGAAATGACACCAGATATTGAAAGTTTAAAGTATTCAAGAAAAAAATAGGACCAAACACTTATGCACAGGACAGTTTTTGACCAGTTTTATGGTCAAGATAAACAAAGTAGTCCAGGCAGGGTTATCTCTTTCAGAAACTTCTGCGAAGCCTCAAAAGTCTTCGACGTCCTCCTGCTGGAGAACTCTCATCCGAGTCGGCCATCACGGTTCCTAACAGCAGCGCTTAGGGCGATTTCCTCGCTCCTCTCGAGGCTTCTCCCTCTGATGGGCTACTTTACTCCACACCTCCTCTTCCTCAGCGGCTCGTCCTCACATCGCTGCTGTATGAACTCGGTGGCACACTTCCCCCGCAGCTTTAATTAATAGCTTTGTGCTTCCTTCAGCTCATCTATTCCCACAGACTAATTGCTGGCAGAAGCATCTCTGTTAATCCAATTTGCAGCCCCCAATAATCTCCAGGAGTGTCTCAGGCGTTATTTGTTGGAACCTGCATGTCCAATGGTAACTGTGTATATTCCATTTTATCAGATTCTTTCTTTTTCCAGCAGATATCTTTATTAACTACTGTAATGTGTATTTAAATGCTGAGTGCGTCTGGATCATCGGACAGCTTGGCCTTTAGATGAGTTGGTCTTGAATGCATTTAGAATTCCTTATTTGAAGACTGTGCTTAGTTAAAGGTGCCATAATACACAAAATCCACTTTTACATGGATTACTAACAAAAATACAGATCCTCCATGTGTCTTCAACACCCCACAACATTAAAAAGACCTGTTTTGAAATCAAGCCGGTTTTGACGTCATCGCCGGAGACACACACACCAGAAAAAGTGACACTACCACGCCTGGTAGTTGCTCTGCGTTCTCCTCCTGCAGGAAAATTTAGCAGACAGGCGTTTTGCCAGATCACTTCCTGAAAGATGCAGGGAGAGTTTAACTCTTTCACATATTTGAATGCAGATGCTGAAACAACTCGCTGAGAAATGAAGCGAAAAAGAAGGATTTTCGTCAGGACTAACTTCATGATCCCTGTGTTTTTTTTCAGGAAACAGTCACATTCATGACTTTGGGACATCAGACTTCTGCATCAAATGACTTTTAACTTTTCAAAAGTTTTCAAAAGTATAATATGGCACCTTTAAAGCTGATAGACTAACACAACTCTACCCAACCAAAACTGAAATAACAGTTCTTTTCCTTTTATTATTATTAAAAAACTTATTCTTCCACCTGTTTTTCTGGACCTCTACTCCTTGAACAAAGTTGCACAGATTCGGAGCAACTGAGCCCCGCATTTCAACACTCTTGCATTTCCTTGCAGCAAATGCTTACAGTTGAAATGCTGAGCCAAAACCTAAACCTTAACATCTCCATTGCTCCGTTTTTAGTAGAGAAAAACACAGATCTCTTTTTTCACAGCTGAACTCCATCAGCCAGGATGGTGTTGTCATAGAAACCTTGTGCGCTACAAATTAATTAGCCCCAGTCCGACCTGTTCGGGCCTGATTAGCATTTAGAAATAACATATTTTGGCGCTTACAATCCCATTGTACATTGAGTATATATATATATATATAAATGAGACTTTTTCGTGAACTGCACACAGCCCCTTTAAGTACAGCTGCATATTGACATATTTATACATTCATTATTGTAATTCTCACTGATGTTACATATGTTAACTTTTTGCGACTGGTCATTTCACTTACTGCTAACTGTGATACTGTTTTTGTTTTCTCTGCTAACGATACCACTGGTATTATTGCCATCACTGCTGCCGTACAAAATCAACCTTTTCCCCCATAAATTGTCTGTCCCCACCATTCTGCAATGTATTCTTTTGCACCCCTTGCACCTTTGGTATTTTTTAATGATTCACATGTTAACTGTATAGTGTTAATAGCCGAAAGCAAATGCAAGGTAAGTTTCATCTTGTAAACACCTGCTGCACACAGAATGACAATTGCGTCTGACTAAGTCTAAGTCTGAGTTTGCAGTGAAAAAAATGAAATTTGATAGATAAAATTCTAATTTTTTCTTCTTTATACAACCATATCAACATAAAAATAGACAAGATGGATTGAAAATGATCAAAAAAAAGGACACAGAAAAGCCACCCAAACATAAAAATCTAAGAAAAGTCACTTCTTTGATACATCAGAGGAGGCAACATGATGCATCCAAACAAAAAGGAAAAAAAAACACAAGCTAAAAGAAACTGAGAGAGGAAAAATCTCAATCATGGACTTTTGAAAAGGCCTAGGTCGTCCAATCAGAGAGCAACAGGTTCTGATTTCCCGATAAGTGCACATCTTCAGGGAAGCAAAGCAACTCAAAGTAAAAGATCGCTGATAGAGGGAAAACAAGAACTTGGGAACATGAATACACACAAATAGAAGGAATAACAGCAACAAAAAAAAAAGCTGGATCTGAGGAGGAAGATGACATTATAGCAACCAATGTGGTTCATGCACTGACAAAGATTTTGCAGCAGACTTCCTGCAGTCTCCCTGCACCACCAGTCTGTACTCACATGGTGGCAGTGTGTAGCTACAAATCAGCTCATAGACAGAGCTCTGTCTCTGAAAATCATCTTTCCACTGAGACGTTCAGGGAGTTTGAGGGCTTAATGGTTGTGTTAGACCGTGTTTGGATGGAGTCTGGGGGCGGTCGGTACAAACTGACAGTACACAACAAGCTCCGGCCAAGTGGACAAGAGTTTAATTCACTAAAGAGACTGTCTGGAGGAGTTGTGGGCCTTTCACCCACAGGAAGCTGCAGAAAATTAACTGTGTCTGTATCTTGGAGCTGTCTGGCCCACATACCCTCACACTCTCTGTGTTTTTGGGGATGTTGCATCATTTCTGAGCCACACGGCACAGTTTGACTCACTGCTTTGCTCTTGATGTAGTTGTTTACAGTGTAAATAGAGGAGATGAAAAGCCCTTTCAAAGACAGCATGGGTCCAGGACCACTTGGAAGCTAATTAGCTCGATTAACTAACCCCGTGATTGCCACAACGAGGTTTTGTTGTGTCACATCATTTGATTTAATGAGGCAAACTGATGGGAAAGTGGAACCAATGAAAGTGGAGTAAATGAGGACGATTCTCACACAACAGAGTCATTAAGCTCCTTTTTTCTTCACTGTGTCCTGCTCTCCCAGTGGTTTACCTTGATTTGATGGCAGCAGTTTGTGACAATCAAAGAAAAAGCTTGTTGGAGATAAACTGTCGGGACGATCAGAGAGGGTTTTGGAGCAAGGATGGAGAGAAGAGGGATGACATTTTGGACTTCTGTCAGCCAGACTGAGAGCTTGAGCTTCTTTACCATCTGTGAGTAAAGTGAAGTGACCCATGTTTACATTAAAGCACTGACACCTGCTGGTCAAAACAATTATTACAGCAAAGAAGCATCAACCTTTTTGAGTCGCAACATCCAACTCAACATGCACCAGTATCTGTGACCCTCAGGATTTACATATTTACTTTTCTTTTGAATCAAAGAAAACAAAAACCAACACATACTAATTAAATCCTCAACAAAACAGTAGGGACAAAACAGCCTGCATTTCATTTTGAACGTTAATGTTGCAAAACCTGAAAAAAGAACAAGTCGACATTTCTATTTTTCTCTTTTTGTGTAATGATTTTTTTAGGGTCTTTATAAATCTTTCACTGTCAATCAGGTACACTGAGTTCAAGTTTGCCCACACTGCAAAAAATGAACTCTAAGCAAATTTTTAAGTCTTATTCTTAGTAAAAAAAAAAAAAAAAAAAAAAGTCTTTTTATTCTTAGTATGAGCCACATTCATCTGACAAGTCCATAAAAATGTCTTATTTAAATTTTTTTAAAGATAAAATGTCATCTGATTTGCTTGAAATAAGTCAAAAGGTCACCCAAATTTGCTTGTCAAGATTATTGCAAATTTTTTAACTCCATCTGCAGATTTTTTTTTTTTACTTGTTGAAGCAATTCAGACATGATTCTTGTCTTTAAATAACTCAAAATCAGACATTTTTTTCTGGACTGGTCTGTTGAATGTGGCTCATATGAGGGGAAAAAAAGTATGATTTTAAGAATAAGAAACAAACACTTGCTCAGATTTAAGTTTTGCTGTGCGAAATATGAACGAGTTCATGAACAAATCACACCATAGAGTTGGATCTGAGTGATGATTCCAACATAGATTGTGCATGTTTTTATTAAATTGTTTACCATGTTAGTTCTAATCTGTGATGCAGCCACAAGCCTAGCGGTTAATGATGCTCTCGCCATCATATTGCTCTACTACCCAGATGCAAACAAGCACAGATGACAGGTGGTATCTTGTAGAGCAGGGGTTGCCAAACTTTTCAACCTTTGACCCCCAAAACACAGGTGGCAGAGACTAGTGACCCCCGCTATCCCGAAAATGTGCGCATATGACACATGCACTAATAAGGGTATCCAAACATGGGTATAATGACAACACAAAAAAGAACAAGCCTGAAAACCATGTTATGATTTTACATGTAACAGTTTAATGTAAAATAAAAGCAGAATATGTCAAAGTTATTTCTCTGTAACTTGTGAACGAACATTGTTGCAGACGTGTGCAAACTCAATTTTGGCACTTTCATTTCCATATCTGAGCAAGAATAATTCAGGTCAAATAATAGTCATAAACTACAAAAATTTGGGGGATTTATGTTTCAGTGTTCATTTCACGTAATGAGATGGATGGGCACTATGCGTGGAGCACAGCAAGTTCATTCTGGGTTTAATTTTGGAGACGGTCACTCGGAGATCGTCCTCCACGTTCACATGAGATATATATTTATTTTTAATAAATGTCAGTGCCTAGGAAGTCCTTTCACACAGGTATGTTGAGCCAAACGGCGTTAGCACCTTAGTCTCTCTAAGCTGAAACCATCTTGCAACCTTCCCTCCAGCGTCTCGCGACCCCCTTTGGGGTCCCAACCCCCATTTTGGGAACCCCTGTTGTAGAGGATGGTTATATTTTGGTTTTGGAACGACAAAAACAGAGGCAAAATGAAAGCACCCAACTGCTTTAGTGGTCAAAAACAGTTTTTGTTTTGCTTTTAAATTTGACCACTAAATACCCGTATGACATTGGATATGAATACCTACACCAGTATAAAGTAATTCATTAACAATCTGCTGCTAAAACAACTTCCTTATGATTTACTCATATTGAGAGAAGCTTTGAGTGAGTGTAACTATTATATAGGATTATAAAAGCTATTATAGCGCTGAAACATCTGGATGCTGCTGCTGCAAAGAACATATTTAATCAGAGGAAAGAAACAGAAGATGGTTTTATATGTTTTTGCACAAGTCAGACCTTAAAGGGGTTAAAAAGGGCTTTGTAAAAATGCTGAAAACACAAATAAATGAGCTGAAGCTGCATCAGTTTTCTGCATGTGTAATGATGAAAACCTCACATCTAGAGAATCTGACAGCAGAGCCGCATTAAAGCTAACAGAGCCGCGTGTGTTGAACACAAGAAAATGATCAAGTGCTGGTGAAGCAGGCAGCTCTCGGCTCCTCTCTCCATGTGAGAGCAGC
>RPOG01006542.1:9406-23257 GCA_008086565.1 Thalassoma bifasciatum | reverse complement strand
TAGGTCATAAGCCCCGCCCCCTGGTGTCTGGCTGCAGTATAGGTCATAAGCCCCGCCTCCCCATGTATTCCAGATATGAGCCGGGAAAACTTTAAAAAACTACGATACCTCGTAGAAACGTTTCTCTCATCCTTACGCAAAGGTGGTATGATGATGTCATCTGGCTGCATGGTGTCCAGGTGTTTTTTTTCCTGAGAAGTTAGTTTCTCATTAGTTATTGGACGTTAAAAACCGCGATATAAGTTTCGTTTTACGATAGTTGACAGCTGCCGTTCGTGAGTAGTTTTTATCGGCGATATAAGAAACTTCGGGAAAGAGCCAAAAGGAGACTAAACCTTCTGAAGAAGAAGAAATAAATATTTTTATTTCTCTTTTTTACTTGGCTCCACCGGAAATTCTCTACTGCGCAGACTCTGGCTGCACAATGGCGGCTAGAGAAACGGGGTTTTTGGCTTCAAAAACGTAGAACGGGGACAGGCAGAAGCGCGCTGTTTATTCTATATAAAGTCAATGGTTACAACAACACTGCCCCCACATGGTTTCCAGTGGTTCTGCTCCGTTTGGTCTTTATCTGTAAGCTTCAGGGAAACGTGCAGAAATATGGACGAAATAAACAAAAAGTATGACCATAAGGCTCCGTCTGTCCGTATTCAACATTGAGCATAAATGAGCTTTAGCGCATCAACTTTTTGGGTAAAAACAGTCCCTGAAAGAAGAGAAGATTTGCTTTCTGTGCACGACTGACTCTGACTCACAACAAAATGATAGAAAAAAAAGCAAAGTAAGCCTGCACTGCAAAAACTGAAACTTAAGCAAGTCATTCTGTCTTATTTTTAGTAAAAATTTATTTTATTATTCTTAATTTGAGCCACATTCACCAGACCAGGTCATAAAAATGTCTTATTTCAAGTTTTTTAAAGACAAAAATAAGGTCTGAATTGCTTGTAACAGGTTAAAAAAAATCAGCCAATGGGATAAAAAAAAGTTTCTCATATGAAGACATTTTTCTTATCCTATTGGCAGATTTTTTTTGACTTGTTGCGAGCAATCCAGACCTTATTTTTGTCTTAAAAAAAATTGAAATCAGACATTTTTATGACCTGGTTTGATGAATGTGGCTCAAATCAAGAGAAATAGGACAAATTTTATAACAAATAAGACATAATGATTTGATTTTATTTCAGTTTTTGCAGCGTTGATGATGGTGGTAAAGGGAGAGAACGCAACTAATCAGGCAAATCTTTATAGCTTTAGAAACCAGTGCTATTTTTTGGGGAAATTGGACTTCCTCCTTCCATTAAAACAACAAAAAACATTTGGAATAAACTCATAAACATCTCCTTAAACCTGGAGAGGAATCAAAGTGACGATCTGCTCATCAACACACGACAACAACAACAGTCGCTGCTCTTTGATTTGAGGAACCAGACTGACACAGAAAATGTTTGCGCAGCTTCAAATCTGCAGCAAACTTATCTAACGTGTCCTGAATCATTCTGTAATCTAACGTCTTTCATGCAGCGTCGTCCTGTGCTCCGGTCTTCTCTCATTCTCCACCTCTTCAGGGCTTCAGGGGCAGAAAGTCTCTGAATTCTTGATGCTGTTTTTCTCTCATCAGAGGTTTTCGTGGAGTCGTGATGCAGTAAAATGTAAAACATGTTGATGCCTGGAGCCGTAAGTGGGTCAGAGACTGAAAACTGCTGAGTCACAGCTTCACACTCACAGCTCAGAGTCTCATTTTAACCTCTGAGCAGAAATTCACCCTGGCTACCACGGTTTCATCCACAAAGACTTTAAACCAGGGGACGAACGTTCAGACCTCACACACACACACGTGACGACAGCAGAAACTGTCAGATTCCCCGTCAGTCAGCAGAATCATCCGTTAATCCTGTTACAGACTCAAAGATGCTCTGCAGGCAAAGTGACAGAATTCACACAGAGAAGAAGCTTCCAGATGATTCTCAGAGATTCAGATGTGTTAAAGGGACCCCGACTGTAAGGACTAACGGGCATGAATCTGCTTAAATGTTTGTCTCAAACTAGAATTTGTTGTTAAAAGACATAACGAATTGGTTTTTCTTTTAAAAAAAATACAGTTTAAAACACAGTTTCTATCCTTCGGGCGCAGACATTGTTTAACTGCCGCAATGCATTCTGGGTTGATGATGTAGATTGGTTGCTTGGTGCCGAGCATCTGGATTTGGACGTTTACTCACTACTAGTCGCCGTAAGTCACGAGGTTTGAGGAGGGAAAAAAACATAATAATGCCACATGTGGCTGCTTTTGGGTGCACTTTTCAGTCCAAAGGAAACAAGGAGACTGATGTTAGTCTGCACAGCTTCCCAAAAGACAAGAAAAGAAGGAAGTTGTGGGAAATGGCTCGTGGGCGTAAACAACTTCCCATGGAGCCGCGGCTATGTTCTGGCCACTTCTCCCCAGAAGCATTTGCTGCATTTAGCCGGCCCATGCTGATGAAAGAGCTGACAGGTGTGGGTCATTATAAACGGAGACTAAAGCCAAATGCTGTGCCGACTATTTTCCAACACAAACCCACAAAACTTCCTCTGGAAACCACTGAAGTCCGCTCCAGGACTTATATGATCCTGTATGAGATCCAGCCCGGTGCAACCATATGACATCACTACCCAGACGTTATTACGGCGTAAACAAAAATGGCGGCCTACAGGTGAAAATATTTTTTCAAATTTTATACAAACTGAGATATTTAGAGATTTTATTATGGTTCTTATGTAGCTGCTAAAAACACTGATCATTTAGGAAAATGATGTTCTGGTAGCCAGGGTTCCTTTGAAAGCGAAGTGTTAAAAAGAGTAAAAGTGGATTTTTTCTGCAGAAACAAACCACATCAATGCTTCAGTCTGCAGACTGCAAGAGCTGACGAACCTTCACATAACTTGTTCCTCCACATTCAGACCGAAGTTTAAAACATTTAAAACATTTTTCAGGAGTTATTTCATCAGTTACTGAGAGCTGAGCTCATCATGTTTCTTTTTAAGCTCGATGTGATGGGAAATGTGCAGTTTAACCCTGTGGTGCATAGTGGTCACTGCAGTAGACACCTATTTAAAAGTTATTTACTCCTAAATTCAATGGTTCATGTGGTGGAAATTCATATTAACCTGTGTCAGGATATTTTTATTCTTCTTAGTGCCTGAAAAATGCCCTAACATATACATTTATATNTCCTGGAACTTCATGGTTTTTGTGGCCCGTTGTTTTATTTTACGAATCAGTCCAGTGACACAAGAGGCCAGAAAGAAATCAACCGAGGCCTTTCAGCAAAAATGACGCCATAGAAGGAGACATACGAGCCACGTAGAGCTGCAAAGAAGATGAGCTCTTCTTTTAAGAATGAGAAACAGAGAACTCTCAGCCTCAGGGCAGATGCATCCTCCTCAAACAGCTTTAGATCAAAGTTCAATACTGATGTGATGAATATATGACACATGTATGTATCCAACTAAACTGAGATATATTCCTGAAGACTTCTTCTGTGTTTGAACAACTGCTGTAAACTGGACATCCACTCACACGTTCAGCTGAAGGTCTCCAGTTTACAGGGTCACTATTTAAACTGTAACACCGGGAGCTGACAGAGACACATTCAAGCTCAAAGAAGAATGTCATTAAAGAGAAACTAAACCAAGTCCATCACAGCTTGAGGTCAGTTTAATGTGGATGGAGAGAGGCTGGTAGTTCTGGGGGAAAGTTCCTGTGGTAAAACTGCAGCTATAATTGGCGAGCCAGCCAGGAGGATAACACCACAACATGCTGACACCTGATTGGTCAATGCTAAACGAAGATCAGGCTCTAAAGATACTAAACCAAGTCCATCACAGCATTAACAGGTTTGGAACTGCTCATTATTTTTTGGAAGCATCTCAAATCAAAATTTGTTGTGATTTTTCTTAAATACAGCTCTTGAAAAAATGAAGAGACCAATGCAAATTTTTCAGTTTCTCTTTCCGATTTTGCTATTTATAGGTATTTGTTTTGAGTAAAATAAACATTTTTGTTTCATTACATAAACTACTGAAAACATTACTCCCAAATCCCATATATTGTCATTTATAGAATTTATTTGCAGAAAATTAAAAAGGGTCAAAATACCCAAAAAAGCCACTGTTTTCAGACTTCAAATAATGCAAAAAAACAAGTTCATATTCAATTTTAAACAACACTTTTCTAATGTTTTAACTTAGGAAGAATTCACAAATCAATATTTGGTAGAATAACTTGATTTGCAATAACATCTCTCATGTGTCTTGATATTTTTTCCACCAGTTTTTCACAGAGGAGAGTGATGACCACAGCAATGGTTTTAATACATTTCCTAGTTAAATAAGATTTGGTTCAGGTGATCACCTCATCAGTACCTGATTAGGTAGAAACAGGTAGAAACAGGTGCTTATGGAATGACTGTCATATATGTAGAGATGCTGATTTCTGAAAATTTGCAGTGGTCTCTTCATTTTTTCCAGAGCTGTATAAGAGGAAGTCTTTGTTGTGTCTAATCTCTTGTTTTAAAATTACACCTGAGGTTTCACAGTGTGATTTAGAGATCTGCCCTCTATATAAGATTTCACAGGGAAGAGATCTGGAAATTTCCATAAATATCCAGGAGCTCAGAGTTTGATTCTTAGATTGAGCCTCTCCCCATCACGAGGATGAAGGAGGAGCTCTCTCTCTCTCTCTTCCTGTCTCTGCTCCTCTCCCTCTCCTCCACTTTGGGGTTTAAATTAAGAGTCTCTCAGTTTCAGGTTCCTGCAGTGATGAACTTGTGTAAATGTTCCTTTAATATCTGCTGTGTGTTAGATTCAGTGTGTTCCTGCAGCAGACGGAGGCCTGGGCTCTTATCTCTGAGAGCAGCAGGGGGCCGAGCGAGGGGTGAGGGGGGTGAGGGGGGTGGTTGAAGCTGCAGGAATGAGGCCACGGGCCCAGCCAGCGGTGGAGCTGCTGTATGGGGGGGTGGGGGGTGGGGGGGGGGGTTAAAGCGTTGTTGGGGTTGTTTTGGCTGCAGGCGTTCGGCCCATCAGTTGATTCTTCTCTGCAGGAATTTTAAGTTGAGTGTGTTTGCTGATACGACAGATGGACGAGCTTTATTCAGAACAACACCTTCATCTGTGCGCCAGATTCAGAGCACCACCACTTTCACACACACACACACACACACACACACACACACACACACACACACACACTTTTCACAGTGAAACCACACTGAGCTGCAAACACAACATCAGATCAGAGGAAGAAATCCACAGAAAATCTAAAAGATCTGCAGGAATAATTCAGAAGCAAAGAGTGACAAGGACATGAAGCAGGATGCACGAAGGAAATAAGGAAAGAAATGAAGACGATATCCACCTCAGGCTGCAGCTGATAGTACACACCCACTTTGATTTGTTCATGCACAATATTGGGAAAAAATAATATTTGCAATATATTTTTTAACGTGTCCTGCTTCATTCTCTTCAGCTTAATTCTCCCTGAAAATAATGAGAACAGACTCTCACCGAATCACCTCTTTCTTTCTTCCTCTATGACACTATTTGTGTTTGCGAAGAGTCTTTATCATGTTGATATCTGTTAATTATTGATATAATCTATAATATTTCTTGACAACAGACGTTCAGTCGTTCTAGTTTCCCTACACGACCAAATAATATTACAGGATATTTATTAAACCGTGATTTCCCACAGGGTTTGTCCTCCTCCTGCGTTTTGCCTTTTCTGTAGTCTTGAATAATCCTTATCCAGGGATGTGAATCGATGAAAGGTCATGTTTAAAAACATTTCCAGAAAAAGGGCAACGTGAGGGCACTGTAATGTTTCTATGTGATGTTTTATTTGCTGTTTTTATCTTCTGTATAGCGTCTTTCAGTGTCTTGAAAAGAGCTTTATAAATAAAATGTATTATTGGTAGTATTATTATCATTATTATTGTTATTATAAGAAAGAAATCGCTTGTGAAGCTTCTTGAAACTGGAAAGATGTCTTATACCATTGCCAGATTTTTTTGACTTGTTGGAAGCAATTCAGACCTCACTTTTGTCTTTAAAAACTTGAAATAAACCATTTTCCTGGATTTATCAGTTGAATGTGACTCATATAAAGAATAATAAGACATTTTTTTTCGAAAAAAAAAAGACACAATGACTTGCTTGGATTTCAGTTTCTGCAGTGTGACAGGTAAATGTTTTCCAAACTATGGCAAGCTGAAGGTTCCAAATACTAAAAGCATTGTTAGGTGGCCAACTTCAGTCAATAACATACAACATAACAACAAATTAACGTCCCCTGATGTGTGATTTTTACTTATTTTTAATCATCTACACCCAGAGATATCTACATCCTCTGACCAATTCCATATTTATTTACTTATAAACCCAATAAAATGTTGTTGACGCATTGAAGTGACTTTTTATGCACAGAAAATTCTCAGAAGGAATGGATAAAGAACTGAATCGATAAGCAGATACCTTTCCCTGATTGAAACAGAGATTTCTGCAGCAGGTGCTAATCTTGGACGTTGTTTCCAAACTGCAGCTCTGTTTTTGTATCAGACCATAAATAACAGCAACACATGAAAACTACAGACCAGAAACTGGCCCAACAAGTCGACCTTTGCCCCCTGATGCTATCTCGGCAGAATTGAACCAACGGGTTACGAGTTTCTCAACCTCCAAACAGAATGAATCAGAGCATCGTCCCACTGATGCACAACCTACTGTTCTACTCCTGCTTTCTATTTCTGCAGCTGCAGGGTCTCAGAGGAGCAAAGTTTCTATTGTGTAACATGAGTGAAGATGACTCACGGGGCCAGAAATAGAGGAGAGTGCCCACGCAGCGCTGAGACGCTCGGGGAAGGTACGAGTACACGATGCACCCGGTGAGGAGCAAACACCAACTGTGAACCCCAAATGTTCCAAACACGGGAACCAAGACCTCAGAGAAAACAACCAGAACGCAGAAAACCAGCCAGAAACTCATCTATTATGGTTAGTCTGGAGGCACAGAGAGGTTTGTCTTTAAGTTTTAATGAGAGAAGAAGAAGAAAAGGAGAGAAATGTTTGTGGAAACTCGGCACACAAACGGTTAACGAGTCTGATTCCAACTGCAGAGCAATAACGTCTCATCATGTAATGCACGGTTGTCTGGATGAAAATGAAATCCTCAGTATGAGGGAATTAAATGAGCAGTCTGTGTCACACACACACACACACACACACACACACACACACACACTGCAGGCTCTTTCTAGCTCCCACAGGACTGTAAAGCCATTATTCACAGCTGCAGCAGGTTGAATAGGACGGAGTCATCAGTTAGCTCTCGCCTCTTTCACTTTTACATGACGGGCTGTTTGTGTCTCAGAGTGCTGTGACCTTTGACCTCTGACCCTTCACAGGCATTTTTTGTCTCACTAAGATGAGCCACGAAATGAAAAAATTTGTAAAAAAAACAAAAACAAAGAGAAGCTGCTTCCAAAAGTGAACACTTCCCTCCAGTGAGTCTGTTGTTTTTGTTCGGCGTTTCCATAACGACACTTCTCTCCCACTTCAGCTGAAAATCACTCACCAGAAAAAAAACACGACTGTTTTACACACGAGCAGAAACATCATAGAGCGACAACGTCACCCCAGGATTAAAGATGCAAACTTTAAGTCAGCAAAGTGACAGATGAGTGAACTTCTTAAGTCTCCCCCTGAAAACCATGAAGAAAACGTTTCTTTAAATCACCGTCATTCTGATCGAGCTGCATTTGAAAGCTGTTCTTAGTCTGAGATTAGAATTTAAGCTTCCTAATGTGAGTTATGAAGCAGTTAACACCTGTGTCTGATGTAAAAGTCATCTGTTGTGTTGATATTTGTCACTAACGGACGCTGAAATGTTCAAGACGCTGTGAAATGTTTAAAAGTGAGCTTGAAATAGTCTATTCCGTGCTGACAAATTATGTCACTTTAGCAGCTTTGCCCCTTCACGTGGTCCTTTTTACACTGCAAAAACAGAAATCTAAGCAAGTCATTCTGTCTTACTTGTTGTAAAAATTGTCTAATTGTTCTTCATTTGAGCCACATTCACCAGACCAGGTCATAAAAATGTCTTATTTCAAGTTTTTTTAAGACAAAAATGAGGTGTAAATTGCTTAGAACAAGTAAAAAAAAATCTGCCGATGGGATAAGACGAATTTGCCCGGGAAGTGAAATTAGAAAGATGTCTTAAAACAAGAATCTTTGATCTTATCCCATTGGCAGATTTTTTTTTACTTGTTACAAGCAATTGATGCCTCATTTTTGTCTTTAAAAAACTTGAAATGAGACATTTTTATGACCTTGTCTAGTAAATGTGGCTCAAATAAAGAATAGTAAGACAAATTTTACTAAAAATAAGACAGAATGACTTGCTTAGATTTCAGTTTTTGCAGTGCACACAGAAAATTTCCATGTCCTGCACCTCTGAAAATTTGTAACTGCCAGACAAAGACACACAGACAATATGGCGACTGAATCAACAGGCGAAAACACAGGTATTTATTTGATTCTTCTACTCTAGTTTACTGCTCTGGTAGACGTGTATTTGCGATACACTGCCCCCTGCAGTTTGGGAATGGAAGCCAACAGAAAAAAAAAGTGTAAAAGTCACACGCGTTCTCTCATGCAGACATCGCGTATCTTTGTTCCACACGTCACATTCACTTAGGAAGCATAACCCAGCATTAAAACAGGAGCTAAAGGCTAAAACAGTCTCTAATCTGTTTGTGCTAATGTTGATTCCTGTCCACATGCAGCAGTTATTCTGCAGTGATCTGTTCAAACCTGAGAGTCTATCAATAAAATGAAGAGCCAGGTTACGTTTGCTCTGCTTGGTGAGGTTGGAGTTGGTAGATGAGACCTGGTAGGACACAACCAGGATTCACTAACGTTACACTTTACAGACACGTTCACAAAGTTTGATTTCTAACACCCCAAAGTTCCCATTTGGAAGAGAAAAAACATAGGCACCAACGGGCACCTTTTTGCCCTGGCCCTTCAAAAAGTCTATGCACACCCCTGTTGATGAGCAGGTAAAGGTATGGACACCCTAAAGGAGACACATCTGTAAATTTATGAACTCAGTCCTTGAAAAAACTATATCTCAGGAGTGGTGTTGGTTCACAGAACATATGAAGGGAGTGCACATTCAAACACTGAATCCAAAGCCACTTCACAAGTTTATTTTCAGTTCTTCATTAGTTTGAAACAGATGGGTGTGGATGATTCCGTCTAAACAAAAGTACAAAGGAAATATTAGAACGCGACATAAATCTATACAAAGATATGAATAAAAATAATAACTGCATGACTTACTTTAAGCATGCATCAATCCACCTGTGTGTAAACAACTTCTGTTTGGTCGGGTAACTTCTAAACTACTAAAGCAAGCAGATAAAACAAACATCTCAGCACATCATTTTACTCCATTCTTGACATATTTGAGTCCATTTATTCATCTTCACTCACATGGTGTCTTTCTTTGTTTGCTGCTGAAGGTTTTGGAGGGAAAAAGAGGGAGGCGGAGGTATACCGGGTGGAGTTTTATAGACTTGGGTGGGTGTGGTTAGGTGTGATTGATTGGAGAAGCAATTTTGAGTATAGCTGGTTACAGGTGGAGGATTTGGGATTTCACAGTCCTTTTATCAAAAAATATACAGGTGTCATTTTAAAATGCTCATCTTGAAACTTTGCAGTTTAGTTTCACTTTTTGAATTACGAATAAAAAGATTCCCTCATCCCTTTGCATCCAGGGAAAAGTAAGCAAAGTAAAGTAGATGCGCCTGTGAAAGAGTCCAGTCTTAACAACAGTGGGTGATGGTGCTCATGGGAAACACCATCAAATCGGACCACAGGTGTCACTGTAATCAACGCCAAACAGAAAGTCCTTACAAAGACTTTAAAGGGACTGTGAGGACTATTTGTTGAAGTGGATTGCAGAAACTCCTTCGGTTGGAGATCTTGTACAAACTGTTGTGATGACATCACTCTTAACAATATTTGTTTGGAAAAATGGATGCAGAGCAGATGTTTTTAATTCTGATTTTCTTTGGTCAAGACAAAGACGGTAAACTGCTAAGTCCCAGTTTAAGCCTTTAGATCCTGTTTTAGCCTGTAGCATGTTTTTTAGCTTGTTGCTGGAGTTCTAAATGCCAGCTTGTTTTGTAACCTTTAGCTCGTGTTAAAGCCCTTAGCCTGTTTTTTAGCCTCTAGCTTCTGTTTTTCAGCCTTTAGCCTGTGTTTTAGCTCTAGCGTCTTTCATACTTCAGCCTGTTTTGCAGCCTCTAGCGCTTGATTCAGCCTTTAGCCCGTGCTCTATCACTCTCCTGTTTATCTTTCTTCCTCTCTTCCATCCCTTTTCTGTCAAACAGTCCAGCTCCTGTTCCATCATTTCTACTAAATAAAGAAAAACAGAGAAAAACTCAGATCTTTGCCAAACTTTGTCAGCAGGTGGCGTGGTGTTGTCATAGAGACTTCGACTCACCGTAAATCAATCCAGTCCACTCTGACAAGATCGGAAAGGTGAGAAATAGCATTTAGAAATAACCATTTTTGGAATTCATAATCTCATTTTAAGTTGTGGATTATGATCATGTTTCATGACGTGTTTCTAGAGATGAGACTTTTTTAAGATCACGCAGAAAGTCCTCACTGGGACTTTAAGAAAATGCACATAATGGGACTTTAAGAAGGCTCATCACTGACTCTGGACAGGAACATAAAGTCTGAATTAAACATGTTTGCAGCTGCACTGATGGACTGGACCACATATCTCTCAAATATCTCAAACAAAAGCACTAAAAAGTCTTAGAGATGTAGAAATAGAAAGATAGATCTGCAGTTATAGATATTGTTAACAGAGTGTGATGGAGGATTTCCGAGGGGAGGCCGGCCGGCAGATGTTGGAGGTGGAGGGGGTGTTACATAAAGCATCCTCTCCCTCTTAATCCATCCTCCATCCCTCCTCGTCTCCTCCTCTCTCCTCCGCGGTGTGCTCCCTCTTACATAACTCCACAGCACCTGTACCACACCTGAAAACCTGCCTGTAACTGAGGCTGTGATGATGCATTCAGAGGTGACTCTAACACTGAGGAGAAAAGAGGAGGAGGGGGTGGAGGAGGAGGAGGGGGACGTGGGAGTTTTTCTGCCCCGCAGCAGCGCACCGCAGCCCGGCTTTAAAGCGCCGGTTCCCCCGGACAAGGTCGACCATCCCCGGGCAGAGCTGGGCCGTCAGCCCGCTCACACACCGGTGTTTATTCTCATCATTTCTGCACATTACTCTCTCAGAATGTTTCATTTCTGCATCTGTGTGACTCCAGCCTGAGCTTCTTTCATACATTATTAAACACACATGCTTCAGTCAGAGCCTTTTTCTGTGAGATGAGTGTGAAATAACGCAGATGTGTCCCGGTGCAGAATCAGAGGATCATTAAAGGTGACACACACACACACACACACACACACTCCTCACACACACATGCATTAACTCTAATAAAAGCTGGGTCATTAAAGCCCTTAAAGGTGAACAGAAGGTGGGTTTTACCTGTTTGTTGTCACCGGTGTTTGTCAGAAACATCCAGCAGCTCCGTCATCAACTGTTCTCACGGCGCGCGCTCCCAAATATAGTCCCTCTGCGTCCGCGTGTGTGTGTGTGTGTGCGTGTGTGTGTTTAGTGTCAGAGTGTGTGTGAGTGTGTGTGATAGCAGCAGTGCGCCTCACACACGCTTTCGTTCTGCTGTTGCTGTTTCAGCCCGTTACCTGTCTATGTCGCTCTACCACTCTCTCTCTCTCTCTCTCTCTCTCTCTCTCTCTCTCTCTCTCTCTCTCTCTCTGGACCAGTCCATGTGCAGCAGTGGGGGGGGGGGGGATTAAACATGACAGAGCAACATGTCTGTGACAATGACACTGAGACTGTCTGTCTGTAGTATCATTATCATTAAAGTAATATATTTAATAATTAAATTAACCCTTAATCTCCAAATTTAACCCTTTAAATGTCTGACTGTAATATTTCCAAACACTGATCATTAAATTCTGTCAACACAGCAGGTTTGTGAGGTTTGGATCAGCTGAGCAGGTTTAACAGGCTCAGCTTCCCTCAGAAACATGTCAGAGAAATTACCTCATAGATAATTACATCATATAATCTGTTATTAGCCTGTTCAATATGTTACCTTGTCATTTAAATGGCACCTTTTTGCTTATAAACATAGACAAAAAAAAATCTGCTTTTCTTTACAAAACTAGATCTCATTCTTTTTTCTGTATTTTAAATCATCAGTTTTCCATAATTCCATGTTTTATTATTCAAGTGACTACACTTTTTTTGTTATTACCAACCTAGTACTGTCTCTGAACTGCTGCGAATGATGATAATTATGTAAACGATGACATCATGCTCAGGTAATAGAAGAAAAACTCCATTCCAGTAATTCTCTGTAATGAATTATGGAGCATGACAGCAGTGGTGTGTTCCCTCAACTCATGACACTAACACACCAAAGTGCCTGCTTCAATGCCAGACGTGCTCTATATCAGTGGTTCCCAAAGTGGGGGTCGGGACCCTTTGGGGGGTCGCGAGACATTGATAGGGGGTCGTGGAATGTGTCCCAAAATCAAAAACAATTCCACATTTTATCTATCACCATAAGAATAAAAGCAAAAAAGGGGTTAAAGATAATATGAAAATATGCAAACAGAATTTTTTATATGTTTTTCACATTACTTTGTTGAAGTTTGATGCAGTGAGCACAGCAAAGAGCACATTAGTCGGTTAATTTTCTACTGATGAGTTAAAGTAAGTATCCTGGGGGGTTTTTCATTGTTTTTTTTTGTCTGTTTTGGATTGGTCCATTAGCGTTGTACCACAGCAGGGGGTCACCAGTCTCCAATGCTGCCATTTTGGGGGTCCCAGGTGGAAAAGTTTGGGAACCCCTGCTCTACATGATCCAAATGGGAGTCAAAATGTGTCTTAAAGTGCCCACATGGGAGCAAAACACGTTTAAGTATTTTGTTGGGAGCTAAAATATATACTCAAGTGCCTGCTTGGGAGCCAAATGTGTGCTAATGGCCCACTTGGGAGGCAAAATACACGGCACAATTTTGTTGGAGGCCAAATGTGAACTAAGGGTTCAATTGGGAGTCAAAATATACTTTATATTTTAAAATTGGGGGCCAAGGCTTGAACTGAAGTGGCCTCGTGGGAGCCAAAACTTATGCTCAAGTACCTGCTTTGGAGCCAAATGTGTGCGAAGGGTCCACTCAGGAGTCATAATGTAAGCTACAGTATTTCATTGGGGGCCAAAGTGCACACCAAAGTACTTTCTGGAAAGCCATAACACAGGTATGTATTTTATTTGGAGTCAATCGTGTGCTAAGGGCCCACTTGGGGGACAAAACATTTGCTACATTATTTTATTGGGGGCCAAAGCACGCATCAAGGAGCCCTCATGGAAACCAAAACAAATGCTAAAGTGCCCTCTGTGAAGCCAAAATTCACTTGTCTGCTCACTTGGGAACCAAAACGTGCTAAAGTATTTTGTTGAAGGTTAAAACTTGCGCTAAAGTTCCCTCTTGGGGGCCGAAACCATAGACTGTGTATAGAATGAACAGCGTGCTTCCGCCTGTCACCGTTCTACGTTTTTGAAGCCAAAAAACCCCGTTTCTCTAGCCGCCATTGTGCAGCCAGAGTCTGCGCAGTAGAGAATTTCCGGTGGAGCCAAGTAAAAAAGAGAAATAAAAATATTTATTTCTTCTTCTTCAGAAGGTTTAGTCTCCTTTTGGCTCTTTCCT
>RPOG01006541.1:0-21631 GCA_008086565.1 Thalassoma bifasciatum | reverse complement strand
GAGAAAGTTATTAAGGTTTTTGTGGTTCTGAAAAATGGTCAACTTTTGGCGCCCCTAGTGGCCACGCCCATCAATATTATAACAATCTTTGAACAACTTTTGATCATCAGTGGGTCTAGTATGCACCTGTCCAATTTGGAGATAATCGGAAAAAAACTGTAGGACAAGTTCGAAAAAGTTCGCACCGTGCTAGCGCAAAAATTCCAACTTTGACGTAAAATTTCGGAACTTTAAATTATTGTTTTGCCTTAACATTTTACATTTTTATGAAGGTCTTGGAGTGATAAACGTGCCCAAAACATTTCATACAAATCGGAGCATGTAAATTTTTCTTTTTTTTTGGCGCCCTCTGGTGGCCACGCCCCAGAAGTTATTAAAACTCTTTTAATAACTTTTAATCGTCACTGTGTGTAGTATACACATGAGAAATTTGAAGCTGATTCGACAAAAACCCTAGGACAAGTTCGTTCAAATACGTACCCTAAAAATCGTCAAATTCAGATTTTGGGGACAAATTTCCGAACTTGCTGTGCGAAATTCAGAGTTTGCCCAAGAGAATTTTTTGAAGGTCGAGGCATGATTGAGGTAGCCAAAAAATTTCAGACTTGTACGTGAAATGAGGCGGCGGGGCTACCGTTTTAAGCTAATGCTAAATGCTAGCAACATGTTAGCATTTTTTGAGTGGCAAAATCATAAATTTTTCGCACTTGTCTGGGGGGGTAGGACATGGAGCCGAGCTCTTTATCTCAAGCGAAAGGGGCGAAAATTGGGTTTAAAGGCGCGGAAACAAACAATAATTAAAGCTGCCAAGCAGCGATAAACGGGACCGAGCGCATTGGTCATTCGAGGCACACGTGGGGTTATGGCACATTGGTCAATCGAGGCCCCCTGTGGGGTTCAGAGCACATGGAAATAAGAAGCCTGCAGAAGGCACCCTTAGTTTAAGTTGGGCCTCTTGATGCAGCCAAATGACCATATTTGCTGGAGCCAAATAGTCATTTTTGCAGTGTGTGACTTTGATCAGACATAAAATTTGGGCAAAAATATAAGCAAAACTTGTAAGACCAAGAGTTTCATGTTCTAAGTTTGAGGGTGTGTTCAGGGATGTATCTTGACAGTTTGAATGAAATGTGAATGAAATGAGGCCAAAAATCAGGGACTTATAGGGACCAGTTCATTCATGAAGCCAGTTTAGATTTTGTCAGTAACCCAGATGGAAATTCTTGTAAATAGGAGCTTGCCCTTAGAAATGGTGCTCGCTGAACATGTTTTTGATGTTTCTGTGCAGTTGTTCCGAAAAATAAAATAAAGGGGGAGTAGCTATTACCCACAGAGTTAAACTTTGAATTTCCTGTCACCAATAGGAGGCGCCTTACTTTGCGTGACTGAAAGTCATATGGCTGCATTCAGGTTTGGACACTGAAAATTTGTGTGTGTTTTGGTCAGAATCAGACTTTGAACAAGAATGTCATTATTAAGGAATTATGTTTCTAAAGTAATGGTCAACTATGTGTAGTTTAGGTGTTTTCCAGTAGGGGGCGCTGTACATTGATACCTACATGGACTCAAGCTGCAACAACAAACATACGTGTGCAGTTTGGTTCGGATCCGACTTTGCGAACCAGAGATATAGAGGTTTGATTGTTCAAAAAATGGTCAAATTTGATCGCCGTTTGTGGCCACGCCCTTTTACCCAGGAAAAATTCAAAAATACCTTTGGTGCATATCAGTGTCTTATACACATACGTGCAGTTTTGAGATGATCGGAGAAGAACTGAAGGAGTTATTAGCAGAATTGGCTACCATGTTTTAACAGGAAGTAGAACTTTGTCGTCCAATATCGAAGTCGCGCAATGTTTTTTGGTATAAAGTTGTATATTTTCTGATAGGTCTTTGCATGAAGAATGCGCATGAGAATTTTCATGCCGATTGGAGTTTGTTGAAAATTTAGCGAGGCACTTTTTTTTGCGCTAGCTACGACTGAATATTGCGATTCGGCTGGAACTTTCAGGGGAAATTGGCCACATAGCGGCGGTGCGTCTAAGGGTGTTCGTAATACAAAAAATTTAACAAAAAATTGGATATAAAAATAAAGGAGTAACGAGGTCACGAAGTGAGCTACTTTTCCGAAAATGCCAACTTTGACCCAAAATATCGGCTGTAACCCATAAAATGGTAACAGACCATTTTATATATTCCAAAAGGCCTCAAAAAGATCTATCTGGAAAAAAACTTTCATGCGATTCCGAAGAAGTCAAAAACCGCATTTTACTCAGCGCCCCCTTGTGGCCATACCTTAAGACTAATGAAAACTCTTTTAATAACTTTTAATCCTCGATATATGTTGCATACACATGAGAAACTTGAAGTTGATCGGATCAAATCCCTAGGACAAGTTCGTTCAAATAGCTAGCCTATTTTTGGCCAAAATGGGAGTTTTAGGCGTCATTTCCGAAGTTCCTGTCCAGAATTTCTATATGGTCCTAGGAGACTTTTTTGTACATCTGGTCGAGGTCATTTGAACCTACTAAATTTTACAGCTATAGAAAATTTTTCCCCGAGGGGCTAGCGCGGCTAGTCCGCACCTAGCATAGCTAGCATGCTAAAAATTTCTAGGCGCTAGGCCTGAGTAGCGGTTACACATTCACGGGGGTGTGCCATAGGATAGTTACGTTTTTCTCAAAGGACATACCTGAAATTTAAGCGAACTGACTACCAAAGAAACAAAAATAATCCTAGCAATTCCAATAGGGTCCTCGCTGACACTTGTCAGTGCTCGGTCCCTAATAATAATCCGAGCAATTCCAAGAGGGTCCTCGCTGACCCAGTCTGCTCGGTCCCTAATTAAAGCTGCCAAGCAGCGATAAACGGGACCGAGCGCATTGGTCATTCGAGGCACACGTGGGGTTATGGCACGCTGGTCAATCGAGGCCCCTGTGGGGTTCAGAGCACATGGAAATACAAAGCCTGCAGAAGCCACCCTTAGTTTAAGTTGGGCTATTAGATGCAGCCAAATGACCATATTTGCTGGAGCCAAATAGTCATTTTTGCAGTGTGTGAGTTTGATTGGACAATTAATTTAGGAGTAAATATGTTTAAATTGGTGACAACTTCATAACACACGGTTAACACAGAGGAGTTAGAGATTAACTTTGGCCATTAGATGGAGCCTAGGAACCACATTTGAGAAGAGCCAAATGCTCAGTTATGCATGGTGATGATTTGATTAGCAAAAAATTGGAAAAAAATGTTGGTAAAGGTCAAAACACTAAGAGCGTAATCCTGTAAATTTAAGGGTGTGTCCAGGGATGTATCTTGACAGTTTGAATGACATTTGAATGACATGAGGCCAAAAATCAGGGAGTTATAGGGACCAGTTCATTCATGAAGCATGTTTAGAGTTTGACAGTAACCCAGATGGAAATTCTTGTAAATAGGAGGTTGCCCTTACAGATGGTGCTTGCTGAAGATGTTTTTGATGTTTCTGTGCAGTTGTTTTGAAAAATAGAATAAAGGGGGAGGAGGTATTTCTCACAGAGTAAAACCTTGAATTTCCTGTCGCCAATAGGAGGCGCCTTATTTTGCGTGAATGAAAGTCATATAGATGCATTCAGGCTTGGACACGGAACATTTGTGTGTGTTTTGGTCCGGATCGGAGTTTGTAGAAGAATGTTATTATTAAGGAATTGTGTTTCTATAGTAATGGTCTACTATGTGTAGTTCCGGTGTTTTCCAGTAGGGGGCGCTGTACACTGACACCTACATGGACTCAGGCTGCGACAGCGAACATACGTGTGCAGTTTGGTCCGGATCTGACTTTGCAAGCCAGAGATATAGAGGTTAGATTGTTCAAAAAATGGTCAAATTTGATCGCCGTTTGTGGCCACGCCCTTTTACCCAGGAAAAATTCAAATAATACCTTTGGTGCATATGAGTTTTTTGTACTCATACGTGCAGTTTGGAGATGATCGGAGAAAAAGTGAAGGAGTTATTAGTAGAATGCAAAACAGGAAGTGGGTCCATGCTACACAGGAAGTGGCCCAATTCTGAAGCCACGAAAGTTTCTTTGGTATAAAGTGTTATATTTTCTGATAGGTCTTTTCATGAAGAATACGCATGAGAATTTTCATGCCGATCGGAGTTTGTTTAAAATTTAGCGAGGCACTTTTTTTTGCGCTAGCTACCACTGAATTATGCGATCCGGCCGGAATTTTCACGGGAAATTGGCCACATACCGGTGGTGCGTCTAAGGGAGCACCTAATTTAAAAATTGTTAACAAAAAATTGGATTTAAAAATAAAGGAGTAACGAGGTCTTAAAGTTGGGTAGTTTTGCGAAAACGGCGACTTTGACCTAAAATATCAGCAGTAACCCATAAAATGGTAACAGAACATTTTATATATTCTGAAAGGCCTGGGAAAGATCTATCTGGAAAAAAACTGTCATGCGTTTCCGACCCCAAAAAAAAACGCGTTTTACTCAGCGCCCCCTTGTGGCCAAACCGGAAGACTAATGAAAACTCTTTGTACAACTTTTAATCCTCGATATATGACACATACACACGAGAACATAGGAATCGATCGGCTAAAAACCCTAGGACAAGTTCGTTCAAATAGCTAGCCTATTTTTGCAGAAAATGGCACCTTTAGGCTTCATTTCCGAAGTTCCTGTCCAGAATTTCCATATGGCCATAACAGACTTTTTTGTAGGTCTGGTCACCATGTATCCAATAAAGTAAAATTTACAACTATAGCACAACTTTTTTCGAGGGGCTAGCGGTGCTAATCCGCGCCTAGCATAGCTAGCACGAAAAAAATTTCTAGACAAAACGCCTGAGTAGCGGTTACACATTCACGGGGGTGTGCCCTAGAATTGCTGAGTTTATCTCAAGTGGAGTACCTGAAAAATGAGGCAACTGAGTACTAAAGATAGAAAAATAATAATAATTAAAGCTGCCAAGCAGCGATAAACGGGACCGAGCGAATTGGTCATTCGAGGCACATGTGGGGTTATGGCACGTTGGTCATTCGAGGCCCCTGTGGGGTTCAGAGCACATGGACACTACAAGCCTGCAGAAGGCACCCTGAGATTAAGTTGGGCCTGTACAAGCAGCCAAATGACCACATTTGAAAGGAGCCAAATAGTCATTTATGCTGTGTGTGAGTTTGATTGGACATAAAATTTGGGCAAAAACATAAGCAAAAGTTGTAAGACCAAGAGTTGAATCCTCTAAGCTTGAGGGTGTGTCCAGGGATGTATTTTCACAGTTTGAATGAAATTTGAATGAAATGAGTCCAAAAATCAGGGACTTATAGGGACCAGTTCATTCATGAAGCGAGTTTAGAGTTTGACAGTAACCAAGTTGGAAGGTATTGAAAATAGGAGCTTGCCCTTAAATATGGTGGTTGCTGAAGATGTTTTTGATGTTTGTGTTCAGTTGTTTTGAAAAATAAAATAAAGGGGGAGGAGCTGTAATTCACAGAGTAAAATCTTAATTTCCTGTCGCCAATAGGAGGCGCCTTACTTTGGGTGAATGAAAGTCAAATGGCTGCATTCAGGCTTGGACATTGAACATTTGTGTGTGTTTTGGTCAAGATGTGACGTTGTAGAAGAATGTTATTATTAAGGCATTGTGTTTCTATAGTAATGGTCAACTATGTGTAGTTCCGGTGTTTTCCAGTAGGGGGCGCTGTACATTGACACCTACATGGACTCAGGCTGTGACAGCGAACATACGTGTGCAGTTTGGTCTGGATCTGACTTTGCGAGCCAGAGATATAGAGGTTCGATTTTTCAAAAAATGGTCAAATTTGATCGCCGTTTGTGGCCACGCCCTTTTACCCAGGAACAATTCAAATTATACCTTTGGTGCATATGAGTTTTTTGTACACATACATGCAATTTGGAGATGATCGGAGAAAAATTGAAGGAGTTATTAGCAGAATGCAAAACAGGAAGTTGGTCCTTGCTTAACAGGAAGTGGCCTAATTCTGAAGCCGTGAAAGTTTCTTTGGTATAAAGTGTTATATTTTCTGATAGGTCTTTTCATGAAGAATACGCATTAGAATTTTCACGCCGATCGGAGTTCGTTTAAAATTTAGCGAGGCACTTTTTTTTGCGCTAGCTACGACTGAATTATGCGATCCGGCCGGAATTTTCACGGGAAATTGGCNCTCAAATATCACCAGTAACTCATAAAATGGTAACAGAACTATCTATATTTTCTGAAAGGCCTTGGAAAGATCTATCTGAAAAAAAACTGTCATGCAATTCTGACTTCGTAAAAAAGTTCGGAAACTTAATTGCCCCCTTGTGGCCAAACCGGAAGACTAATGAAAACTCTTTTAATAACTTTTAATCCTCGATATATGTCACATACACAGTAGAACATAGAAATCGATCGGACAAAATCCCTAGGACAAGTTCGTTCAAATAGCTACCCTATTTGTGGCCAAAATGGGATATTTAGGCCTCATTTCCGAAGTCCGTGTTGAAAAGTTTTTTTGTTGGCCAGAGACTTTTTTGTAGGGCTGGACAAGATCATTTGAATCTACTAAAAATCACAACTATAGCGCAACTTTCCCGGAGGGGCTAGCGCAATTGATCCGTGCCTAGCGTAGCTAGCATCTGAAAAAAATTTAAGCATTTGGCCTGAGTAGCGGTTACACATTCACGGGGGTGTGCCATATGTCGATCGCGTTTATCTCAAGTGGAGTACCCGAAAAATGAGCCAACTGGGCAGTTAAGAAACAAAAATAATTAAAGCTGCCAAGCAGCGATAAACGGGACCGAGCGCATTGGTCATTTGAGGCACACGTGGGGTTATGGCACGTTGGTCAATCGAGGCCCCTGTGGGGTTCAGAGCAAATGGACACTACAAGCCTGCAGAAGGCACCCTTAGTTTAAGTTGGGCTTGTAGATGCAGCCAAATGACCATATTTGCTGGAGCCAAATAGTCATCTTTGCAGTGTGTGACTTTGAGCAGACATAAAATTGGGGCCAAAATATAAGCAAAACTTGTAAGATCAAGAGTTTAATCTTCTAAGTTTGAGGGTGTGTCCATGGATGCATCTTGACAGTTTGAATGAAATGTGAATGACATGGAGCCAAAAATCAGGGACTTATAGGGACCAGTTCATTCATGAAGCCAGTTCAGAGTTTGACAGTAACACAGTTGGGAAGTATTGAAAATAGGAGCTTGCCCTTAGAAATGGTGGTTGCTGAAGATGTTTTTGATGTTTCTGTGCAGTTCTTTTGAAAAATAAAATAAAGGGGGAGGAGCTATGAATCACAGAGTAAAACTTTTAATTTCCTGTGGCCAATAGGAGGCGCCTTACTTTGCGTGAATGAAAGTCATATGGCTGCATTTAGGCTTGGACACTGAACATTTGTGTGTGTTTTGGTCAGGATCTGACTTTGTACAAGGATGGTGTTATTAAGGAATTGTGTTACTAATGTAATGGTCAACTATGTGTAGTTTAGGTGTTTCCAGTAGGGGGCGCTGTACATTGACACCTACATGGACTCAGGCTGTGACAGCGAACATATGTGTGCACTTTGGTCCGGATCTGAGTTTGCGAACCATAGATATAGAGGTTTGATTGTTCAAAAAATGGTCAAATTTGATCGCTATTTGTGGCCACGCCCTTTTACCCAGGAAAAATTCAAAAATACCTTTGGTGCATATGAGTGTCTTGTACACATATGTGCAGTTTGGAGATGATCGGAACAAAAACATAGGAGTTATTAGCAGAATTAGCTACCATGTTAGAACAGGAAGTAGAACTTTGTCGTACAATTACGAAGTCGTGAAATTTGTTTTGGTATAAAGTGTTATATTTCCTGATAGGTCTTTGCATGAAGAATGTGCATGAGAATTTTCACGCCGATCAAAGTTTGTTTAAAATTTAGCGAGGCACTTTTTTTTGCGCTAGCTACGACTGAATCCTGGGGTTCGGCAGGAACTTTCACGGGAAATTGGCCACATACCATCGGTGCGTCTAAGGGTGTAGCTAATATAAAAAATTTAACAAAAAATTGGCTGTAAAAATAAAGGAGTTACGAGGTCACGAAGTAAGCCAGTTTTCCAAAAATCTCGACTTTGACCTAAAATATCAGCTGTAACCCATAAAATGGTAACAGAACATTGTATATATTCTGAAAGGCCTTTGAAAGATCTATCTGTAAAAAAACTTTCATGCGATTCCGACCAAAAAAAAAACCGCGTTTTACTAAGCGCCCCCTTGTGGCCAAACCGGAAGACTAATGAAAACTCTTTGTACAACTTTTAATCCTCGATATATGTTGCATACACATGAGAAACTTGAAGTTGATCGGGTCAAATCCCTAGGACAAGTTCGTTCAAATAGCTAGGCTATTTTTGGCTAAAATGGGACTTTGAGGCCTCATTTCCGAACTTCCTGTCCAGAATTTCTATATGGTCCTAGGAGACTTTTTTGTACGTCTGGCCGAGGTCTAATGAACCTACTAAAATTTACAGCTAAAAAAAAATTTTGCCCGAGGGGCTAGCGCGGCTAGTCCGCACCTAGCGTAGCTAGCATGCTAAAAATTTCTAGGTGTGATGCCTGAGTAGCGGTTACACATTCACGGGGACCTGCCATAGAATTCCGGAGTTTATCTCAAGTGGAGTACCTGAAAAATGAGCGAATGACGACCTAAAGAAAGAAAAATAATCCTAACAGTTTCAAGAGGGTCCTCGCTGACACTTGTCAGTGCTCGGTCCCTAATAATCCTAACAGTTACAAGAGGGTCCTCGCTGACCCAGTCTGCTCGGTCCCTAACGAGGCACATGTGGGGTTATGGCACGTTGGTCAATCGAGGCCCCTGTGGGGTTCAGAGTACATGGACACTACAAGCCTGCAGAAGGCACCCTTAGTTTAAGTTGGGCCTGTAGACGCAGCCAAATGACCATATTTGCTGGAGCCAAATAGTCATTTATGCAGTGTGTCAGTTTGGTTAGACATAAAATTGGGGCAGAAACATAAGCAAAAGATGTAAGACCAAGAGTTGAATCCTCTAAGGTAGAAGGTGTGTCCAGGGATGTATCTTGACAGGTTGAATGAAATTGTAATGAAATGAGGTGAAAAATCAGGAACTATTAGGGAGTTCTTATAGTGTTTTATAATCAAATTTTGTTTTTAACTTTTGAAAATTAAATATATATTTGGAAAAGCAATTGAAAAGATTATGTCACGCGCAAAGAAGAATTAAAGTATCCTGTGACAGGCTAATATGAATTTCCAGGGTGATGATTTGATTAGCAAAAAAATTGGGAACAAATGGAAGTAAAAGTCTGAAGAGTTAGAGTTGAATCCTAAAAGTTTGAGGGTGTGTCCAGGGATGTATCTTGACAGTTTGAATGAAATTTGAATAAAATGAGGCCAAAAATCAGGTATGTATAGGGAGTTCTTATAGTGTTTTACAATCAAATTGTCTTTATTAGTTTTTGATAATTAAATATCTATTTGAAAAAAGAATCGTAAACATTATGTCGAGTGTAAGAAGAATTAAAGTATCCTGAGACAGGCCAATATGAATTTCCACCACTTGAAACATTTAATTTAGGAGTAAATAAATTTAAAATAGGTGACCACTTCACAACACAGGGTTAACACAGACCAGCGAAAGATGAAGTTTGGCCACTAGATGGAGCCCAATGACCACATTTGCAAGGAGCCAAATGCTCAGTTATGCAGGGTGATGATTTGATTAGCAAATAAATTGGGAAAAAATGTTAGTAGAAGTCAAAAGACTAAGAGATTTAACCTGTATGTTTGAGGGTGTGTCCAGGGATGTATCTTGACAGTTTAAATGAAATTTGAATGGAGTGAGGCCCAAAATCAGGGGCTTATAGGGACTAGTTCATTCATGAAGCTACATTAGAGTTTGAAAGAAGGACAGTTCAGAAATTCTTGTAAATAGGATCCTGCCCTTAGGAATGGTGCTTGCTGAAGATGTTTTTGATAGTTCTGTGCAGTTGTTTTGAAAAATAAAATAAAGGGGGAGGAGCTGTAACTCAAAGAGTAAAACCTGTTATTTCCTGTCGCCACTAGGAGGCGCCTTACTTTGGGTGAATGAAAGTCATATAGATGCATTCAGGCTTGGACATTGAAGATTTGTGTGTGTTTTGGTCAGGATCTGACTTTGTAAAAGAATGTTATTATTAAGGAATTGTGTTTCGATAGTAATGGCCAACTATGTGTAGTTCTGGTGTTTTCCAGTAGGGGGCGCTGTACATTGACACCTACATGGACTCAGGCTGTGACAGCGAACATACGTGTGCAGTTTGGTCCGGATCTGACTTTGCGAGCCAGAGATATAGAGGTTAGATTGTTCAAAAAATGGCCAAATTTGATCGCCGTTTGTGGCCACGCCCTTTTACCCAGGGAAAATTCAAATAATACCTTTGGTGCGTATGAGTTTTTTGTACACATACGTGCAGTTTGGAGATGATCGACAAAAAACTGAAGGAGTTATTAGCAGAATGCAAAACAGGAAGTTGGTCCTTGCTTAACAGGAAGTGGCCCAATTCTGAAGCCGTGAAACTTTCTTTGGTATAAAGTGTTATATTTTCTGATAGGTCTTTTCATGAGGAATGCGCATGAGAATTTTCATGCCGATCGGAGTTCGTTTAAATTTTAGCGAGGCACTTTTTTTTGCGCTAGCTACCACTGAATTATGCGATCCGGCCGGAATTTTCACGGGAAATTGGCCACATACCGGTGGTGCGTCTAAGGGAGCACCTAATTTAAAAATTGTTAACAAAAAATTGGATTTAAAAATGAAGGAGTAATGAGGTCACGAAGTTGGCGAGTTTTCCCAAAATGCCGACTTTGACCTCAAATATCGGCAGTAACCCATAAAATGGTAACAAAACATTTTATATATTCTGAAAGGCCTNATAACTTTTAATCCTCGATATATGTCACATACACAGTAGAACATAGAAATCGATCGGACAAAATCCCTAGGACAAGTTCGTTCAAATAGCTACCCTATTTGTGGCCAAAATGGGATATTTAGGCCTCATTTCCGAAGTCCCTGTTGAAAAGTTTTTTTGTTGGCCAGAGACTTTTTTGTAGGGCTGGACAAGATCATTTGAATCTACTAAAAATCACAACTATAGCGCAACTTTCCCGGAGGGGCTAGCGCAATTGATCCGTGCCTAGCGTAGCTAGCATCTGAAAAAAATTTAAGCATTTGGCCTGAGTAGCGGTTACACATTCACGGGGGTGTGCCATATGTCGATCGCGTTTATCTCAAGTGGAGTACCCGAAAAATGAGCCAACTGGGCAGTAAAGAAACAAAAATAATAATAATCCGAGCAATTCCAAGAGGGTCCTCGCTGACCCAGTCTGCTCGGTCCCTAATAATAATCCGAGCAATTCCAAGAGGGTCCTCGCTGACCCAGTCTGCTCGGTCCCTAATTAAAGCTGCCAAGCAGCGATAAGCGGGACCGAGCGAATTGGTCATTCGAGGCACACGTGGGGTTATGGCACGTTGGTCAATCGAGGCCCCTGTGGGGTTCACAGCACATGGACACTACAAGCCTGCAGAAGGCACCCTTAGTTTCAGTTGGGCTTGTAGGTGCAGCCAAATGACCATATTCGCTGGAGCCAAATAGTCATTTTTGCAGTGTGTGAGTTTGATTGGACAATTAATTTAGGAGTAAATACGTGTAAAATAGGTGGTGACTTCACAACACAGGGTTAACTCAGAGGAGTTACAGATTAACTTTGGCCACTAGATGGAGCTCAATGACCACATTTGAAAGGAGCCAAATGCTCAGTTATGCATGGTGATGATTTGATTAGCAAAAAAATTGGAAAAAAAATGTTGGTAAAGGTCAAAAGACTAAGAGCGTAATTATGTAAATTTGAGGGTGTGTCCAGGGATGTATTGTGACAGTTTGAATGAAATTTGAATGACATGAGGCCAAATATCAGGGACTTATAGGGACCAGTTCATTCATGAAGCATGTTTAGAGTTTGACAGTAACCCAGATGGAAATTCTTGTAAATAGGAGCTTGCCCTTAGAAATGGTGGTTGCTGAAGAAGTTTTTGATAGTTCTGTGCAGTTGTTTTGAAAAATAAAATAAAGAGGGAGGCGCTATTAGTCACAGAGTAAGACTTTTAATTTCCTGTGGGCAATAGGAGGCGCCTTACTTTGGGTGAAGAAAAGTCATATGGCTGCATTCAGGCTTGGACACTGAACATTTGTGTGTGTTTTGGTCCGGATCGGAGTTTGTATAAGAATGTTATTATAAGGAATTGTGTTTCTATATTAATGGTGTACTATGTGTAGTTTAGGTCTTTTCCAGTAGGGGGCGCTGTACATTGACACCCACATGGACTCAGGCTGTGACAGCGAACATACATGTGCACTTTGGTCCAGATCGGACTTTGCGCACCAGAGATATAGATGTTAGATTTTTCAAAAAATGGTCAAATTTGATCGCCGTTTGTGGCCACGCCCTTTTACCCAGGGAAAATTCAAAAATACCTTTGGTGCATATGAGTTTTTTGTACACATACGTGAAATTTGGAGATGATCGGTGAAAAAGTGAAGGAGTTATTAGCAGAATGCCAAACAGGAAGTGGGTCCATGCTACACAGGAAGTGGCCCAATTCTGAAGCCGTGAAACTTTCTTTGGTATAAAGTGTTATATTTTCTGATAGGTCTTTTCATGAAGAATTCACATGAGAATTTTCACGCCGATTGGAGTTTGTTTAAAAATTAGCGAGGCACTTTTTTTTGCGCTAGCTACGACTGAATTATGCGATCCGGCCGGAATTTTCACGGGAAATTGGCCACATACCGGTGGTGCGTCTAAGGGAGCACCTAATTTAAAAATTGTTAACAAAAAATTGGATTTAAAAATAAAGGAGTAACGAGGTCACGAAGTTGGCGAGTTTTCCGAAAATGCCGACTTTGACCTAAAATATCGGCAGTAACTCATAAAATGGTAACAAAATGTTTTATATATTCTGAAAGGCCTCTAAAAGATCTATCTGAAAAAAAACTGTCATGGCGATAGGAAAAAATCTAAAAAAAAAAAACACTCAGCGCCCCCTTGAGGCCAAACTGGAAGAGTAATGAAAACTCTTTTAATAACTTTTAATCCTCGATATATTTCGCATACACAGGAGAACTTTGATATCGATCAGGTAAAATCCCTAGGACAAGTTCGTTCAAGTAGGTACCCTATTTTTGGCTGTTTTGGAATTTTTAGGCCTCATTTCCCGACTTCCTGTACAGAATTTCTACATGGACCCAAGAGACTTTTTTGAAGGTCTGGCCAATGTCTTTAGATTCTACTAAAATTTGCAACTATAGCACCACTTTTACCGAAGGGCTAGCGCAGCTAACCCGTGCCTAGCGTAGCTAGCATCATAAAAAAATTTCAGCATTTGGCCTGAGTAGCGGTAACACATTCACGGGGGTGTGCCATATGTCGATCGCGTTTATCTCAAGTGGAGTACCTGAAAAATGAGGCAACTGGGCAGTTAAGAAACAAAAATAATTAAAGCTGCCAAGCAGCGATAAACGGGACCGAGCGCATTGGTCATTCGAGGCACACGTGGGGTTATAGCACGTTGGTCATTCGAGGCCCCTGCGGGGTTCAGAGCACATGGACACTACAAGCCTGCAGAAGACACCCTTAGTGTAAGTTGGGCCTGTAGAAGCAGCCAAGTGACCATATTTGCTGGAGCCAAATAGTCATTTATGCTGTGTGTGAGTTTGATTAGACGTAAAATTTGGGCAAAAACATTAGCAAAAGTTGTAAGACCAAGAGTTGAATCCTCTAAGGTTGAGGCTGTCTACAGGGATGTATTTTGACAGTTTGAATGAACTTTGAATGAAATGAGGCCAAAAATCAGGGACTTATAGGGACCAGTTCATTCATGAAGCAAGTTTTGAGTTTGACAGTAACCCTGATGGAAATTCTTGAAAATAGGAGCTTGCCCTTAGAAATGATGCTCGCTGAAGATGTTTTTGATGTTTCTGTGCAGTTGTTTTGAAAAATAAAATATAGAGGGAGGACCTATTAGTCACAGAGTAAAACTTTTAATTTCCTGTGGCCAATAGGAGGCGCCTTACTTTGGGTGAAGAAAAGTCATATGGCTGCATTCAGGCTTGGACACTGAACATTTGTGTGTGTTTTGGTCAGAGTCTGACTTTGTACAAGAATGTTATTATAAGGAATAGTGTTTCTAAAGTAATGGTCAACTAAGTGTACTTTAGGTCTTTTCCAGTAGGGGGCGCTGTACATTGAGACTTACATGGACTCAGGCTGTGACAGCGAACATACGTGTGCACTTTGGTCCGGATGCGAGTTTGCAAACCAGAGATATAGAGGTTTGATTGTTCAAAAAATGGTCAAATTTGAGCGCTGTTTTTGGACACGCCCTTTTACCCAGGAAAAATTCAAAATTACCTTTGGTGCATATGAGTGTGTTGTACACATACATGCAATTTGGAGATGATCGGAGAAAAACTGAAGGAGTTATTAGCAGAATTGGCTACCATGTTAGAACAGGAAGTAGAACTTTGTCGTACAATTCCGAAGTCGCGCAACTTTTTCTGGTATAAAGTTGTATATTTTCTAATAGGTCTTTGCATGAAGAATGCACATGAGAATTTTCATGCCGATCGGAGTTTGTTTAAAATTTAGCGAGGCTTTTTTTTTTGCGCTAGCTACGACTGAATCTTGGGGTTCGGCAGGAACTTTCACCGGAAATTGGCCACATACTGGTGGTGCGTCTAAGGGTGTTCATAATATAAAAAATTTAACAAAAAATTGGATCTAAAAATAAAGGAGTAACGAGGTCACGAAGTTGGCCAGTTTTCCGAAAATGCCGACTTTGACCTAAAATATCAACAGTAACCCATAAAATGGTAACAGAACATTTTATATATTCTGAAAGGCCTTGGAAAGATCTATCTGGAAAAAAACTTTCATGCGATTCCAAGTTCCTAAAAAAGTTCGTAAACTAAATCGCCCCCTTGTGGCCAAACCGGAAGACTAATGAAAACTCTTTGTACAACTTTTAATCCTTGATATATGTTGCATACACATGAGAAACTTGAAGTTGATCGGATCAAATCCCTAGGACAAGTTCGTTCAAATAGCTAGGCTATTTTTGGCTAAAATGGGACTTTNTAGGCGTCATTTCCGAACTTCCTGTCCAGAATTTCTATATGGTCCTAGGAGACTTTTTTGTAGGTCTGGCCGAGGTCTAATGAACCTACTAAAATTTACAGCTAAAAAAAATTTTTTTCCGAGGGGCTAGCGCGGCTAGTCCACACCTAGCGTAGCTAGCATGCTAAAAATTTCTAGGTGTGATGCCTGAGTAGCGGTTACACATTCACGGGGACGTGCCATAGAATTCCGGAGTTTATCTCAAGTGGAGTACCTGAAAAATGAGCGAATGACGACCTAAAGAAAGAAAAATAATCCTAACAGTTTCAAGAGGGTCCTCGCTGACACTGTCAGTGCTCGGTCCCTAATAATAATAATCCTAAGGATTACAAGAGGGTCCTCGCTGACCCAGTCTGCTCGGTCCCTAATTAGCTACCATGTTAGAACAGGAAGTAGAACTTTGTCGTACAATTCCGAAGTTGCGAAACTTTTTTTGGTATAAATTTTTATATTTTCTGATAGGTCTTTGCATGAAGAATGTGCATGAGAATTTTCACGCCAATCGGAGTTTGTTTAAAATTTAGCGAGGCACTTTTTTTTGCGCTATCTACGACTGAATCTTGGGGTTCGGCAGGAACTTTCACAGGAAATTGGCCACAAACCAGCGGTGCGTCTAAGCGTGTAGCTAATAGAAAAAAATTTTAAAAAAAATTGGATATAGAAAATTAAGGAGTTATGAGGTCACGAAGTTGGCGAGTTTTCCGAAAATCCCGACTTTGACCTAAAATAACGGCTGTAACGCATAAATTGGTAACATAATATTTTATATATTCCGAAAGCCCTCAGAAAGATCTATCTGAAAAAAAACTTTCGTGCGATTCCGACCAAAAAAAAAACCGCGTTTTACTCAGCGCCCCCTTGTGGCCAAACCGGAAGACTAATGAAAACTCTTTGTACAACTTTTAATCCTCGATATATGTCGCATACACACGAGAACATAGAAATCGATCGGATAAAATCCCTAGGACAAGTTCGTTCAAATAGCTAACCTATTTTTGCCAAAAAAGGCACTTTTGGGCCTCTTTTCTGAAGTTGCTGTTCAGAATTCACCATCTCAATAAGAGACTTTTTTGTAGGTGTGGCGTCCATGTATCCAACCTTATAAAATTTACAGCTATAGAAAATTTTTCCCTGAGGGGCTAGCGCAACTAGTCCGCGCCTAGCGTAGCTAGCACGAAAAAAATTTCTAGACGTAACGCCTGAGTAGCGGTTACACATTCACGGGGGTGTGCCATAGAATTTTGGAGTTTATCTCAAGAGGAGTACCTGAAAAATGAGGCAACTGGGCAGTAAAGAAACAAAAAAAATAATCCGAGCAATTTCAAGAGGGTCCTCGCTGACCCAGTCTGCTCGGTCCCTAATTAAAGCTGCCAAGCAGCGATAAGCGGGACCGAGCGAATTGGTCATTCGAGGCACACGTGGGGTTATGGCACGTTGGTCAATCGAGGCCCCTGTGGGGTTCAGAGCACATGGAAATAAGAAGCCTGCAGAAGGCACCCTTAGTTTAAGTTGGGCTTCTAGATGCAGCCAAATGACCATATTTGCTGGAGCCAAATAGTCATTTTTGCAGTGTGTGACTTTGATCAGACATAAAATTGGGGCAGAAATATTAGCAAAACTTGTAAGACCAAGAGTTGAATCCTCTAAGTTTGAGGGTGTGTCCAGGGGACTAGGGGTGAATTCCAATTCCTGTCTTAACCTTCAATCTTAACCCTCAATCTCAAAATGCGCGTTCCCGCGAAGTGTAAGTGCTGTCCTGATTCTCAGAAAGTTGAGGTTGAGGGGTAAGACTGAGGCTGTATCTCCCTCAATATTGAGATTTTCCGACACCACCCTTGGGATTAAGGGACATCCAGAATGCATTGCGTATTGTCGGTAAATAAACATGGCATCCAAAGCGGCAGAGGAGGCGAGCTACAAATATAGTATTTTCTTTGTTAATGGAGATATAAATATTACAAAAACCATTGTATTATCTTAGTTACACCCATTTTATGGATTATTTATTCGCTGTTGCAGAACATTAATTTTTATTTTAAGATCTTTTGTCAATAGCGTCCGGTGCGGACAAGCCATGTTGCTTTCGTTAAAGTTAGTTAACGTTACAAAATGGTCATTTTTCTCCGTGGTAATGTAATTGTTTTATCAAGATAACAGCCTATATAACATGCTTGTGCCGATAATGGTATAAGATAACCGGGCTAATGTCATCTCCTGTAGCTGCAGAGTTATGTAACGATAGTTAAAGCTGGTGTTTACCTTTCAATAAACTATGGTATGCTGTGACAGCTGAATATGTCCGTGGTTGTGTTATTTATACAGATATTTTTTTGATCACGCTAACCGAATGAATAACTGACAGACAGTCCACAACAATTTCACTTGCATTTAAGGGGTGTCCCATTTCTAAGTCACAAGATAGCCCTTAACACTTGGTTTTGAGGGCCACTAAGATTGAGGGTTAAGATTGAGGGTTAAGAAAGGAATTGGAATTGGGCCTAGTTCATTCATGAAGCTACTTCAGAGTTTGACAGTAACACAGTTGGAAATTATTGAAAATAGGAGCTTGCCTTTAGAAATGGTGGTTGCTGAAGATGTTTTTGATGTTTCTGTGCAGTTGTTTTGAAAAGTAAAATAAAGGGGGAGGAGCTATTACTCACAGAGTAAAACTTTTAATTTCTTGTGGCCAATAGGAGGCGCCTTACTTTGCGTGAATGAAAGTCATATGGCTGCATTCAGGCTTGGACACTGAACATTTGTGTGTGTTTTGGTCAGGATCTGACTTTGTACAAGAATGTTATTATAAGGCATAGTGTTTCTAAAGTAATGGTCAACTATGTGTAGTTTAGGTCTTTTCCAGTAGGGGGCGCTGTACATTGACACGTACATAGACTCAGGCTGTGACAGTGAACATAGGTGTGCAGTATGGTCCGGATCTGACTTTGCGAACCAGAGATATAGAGGTTAGATTTTTACGAAAAAATGGTCAATTTTGATCGTTGTTTGTGGACAGGCCCTTCCAGTTAGGAAAAATTCAAAAATACCTTTGGTTCATATAAGTATGTTGTACACATATGTGAAGTTTGGAGACGATAAGAACAAAAACATAGGAGTTATTAGCAGAATTAGCTACCATGTTAGAATAGGAAGTAGACGTGTGTCGTACAATTCCGAAGTCGTGAAATTTGTTTTGGTATAAAGTTTTATATTTTCTGAAAGGTCTCTGCATGAACAATGTGCATGAGAATTTTCACGCTGATCGGAGTTTGTTTAAAATTTAGCGAGGCACTTTTTTTTGCGCTAGCTACGAATGAATCTTGGGGTTCGGCAGGAACTTTCATGGGAAATTGGCCACATACCAGCGGTGCGTCTAAGGGTGTAGCTAATAGAAAAAAATTGAACAAAAAATTAGCTTTAAAAATAAAGGAGTAATGAGGTCACGAAGTTAGCTAGTTTTCCCAAAATCCCGACTTTGACCTAAAATATCGGCAGTAACCCATAAAATGGTAACATAACATTTTATATATTCCGAAAGGCCTTGAAAAGATCTATCTGGAAAAAAACTGTCATGCGATTCCGACCAAAAAAAACCCGCGTTTTATTCAGCGCCCCCTTGTGGCCAAACCGGAAGACTAATGAAAACTCTTTGTACAACTTTTAATCCTCGATATATGTCGCATACACACGAGAACACAGGAATCGATCGGATAAAATCCCTAGGACAAGTTCGTTCAAATAGCTAGCCTATTTTTGCTGAAAATGGCACTTTTAGGCCTCATTTCCGAAGTTCCTGTTCAGAATTCACCATGTCGTTAAGAGACTTTTTTGTAGGTCTGGCTACTATGTATTCAACCTTCCAAAATTTACAGCTATAGAAAATTTTTCCCCGAGGGGCTAGCTTGGCTAATCCGTAGCTAGCGTAGCTAGCATGCAAAAAATTTCTAAGCGTGATGCCTGAGTAGCGGTTACACATTCACAGGGGTGTGCCATAGTGCCATCGCGTTTATCTTAAATGCAATACCTGAAAAATGAGCGAATGACGTCCCAAAGAAACAATAATCCTAAGGGTTTCAAGAGGGTCCTCGCTGACACTGTCAGTGCTCGGTCCCTAATTAAAGCTGCCAAGCAGCGATAAACGGGACCGAGCGAATTGGTCATTTGAGGCACACGTGGGGTTATGGCACGTTGGTCATTCGAGGCCCCTGTGGGGTTCAGAGCACATGGACACTACAAGCCTGCAGAAGGCACCCTTAGTTTAAGTTGGGCTTGTAGAAGGAGCCAAATGACCATATTTGCTGGAGCCAAATAGTCATGTATGCTGTGTGTGAGTTTGATTGGTCAATTAATTTAGGAGTAAATACGTGTAAAATAGGTGGTGACTTCACAACACAGGGTTAACACAGAGGAGTTAGAGATTAACTTTGGCCACTAGATGGAGCCCAATGACCACATTTGAAAGGAGCCAAATGCTCAGTTATGCATGGTGATGATTTGATTAGCAAAAACATTGGACGAAAAGTGTTGGTAAAGGTCAAAACACTAAGAGCGTAATCCTGTAAATTTGAGGGTGTGTCCAGGGATGCATTTTGACAGTTTGAGCTTGCCCTTAGAGATGGTGCTTGCTGAAGATGTTTTTGATAGTTCTGTGCAGTTGTTTTGAAAAATAAAGTAAAGAGGGAGGAGCTATTAGTCACAGAGTAAGATCTTTAATTTCCTGTGGGCAATAGGACGTGCCTTACTTTGGGTGAATGAAAGTCATATGGCTGCATTCAGGCTTGGACACTGAACATTTGTGTGTGTTTTGGTCTGGATCAGAGTTTGTACAAGAATGTTATTATTAGGGAGTAGTGTTTCTATAGTAATGGTCTACTATGTGTAGTTTAGGTCTTTTCCAGTAGGGGGCGCTGTACATTGACACCTACATGGACTCAGGCTGTGACAGCGAACATACGTGTGCAGTTTGGTCCGTATCGGACTTTGCGCACCAGAGATATAGAGGTTTGATTGTTCAAAAAATGGTCAAATTTGATCGCCGTTTGTGGCCACGCCCTTTTACCCAGGGAAAATTCAAGATTACCTTTGGTGCATATGAGTTTTTTGTACACATACGTGCAGTTTGGAGATGATCGGAGAAAAAGTGAAGGAGTTATTAGCAGAATGCAAAACAGGAAGTTGGTCCTTCCTTTACAGGAAGTGGCCTAATTCTGAAGCCGTGAAACTTTCTTCGGTATAAAGTGTTATATTTTCTGATAGGTCTTTTTATGAAGAATAAGCATGAGAATTTTCATGTTGATCGGAGTTTGTTTAAAATTTAGCGAAGCATTTTTTTTTGCGCTAGCTACGACTGAATTATGCGATCTGGCCGGAATTTTCACGGGAAATTGGCCACATACCGGTGGTGCGTCTAAGGGAGCACCTAATTTAAAAATTGTTAACAAAAAATTGGATTTAAAAATGAAGGAGTAACGAGGTCACGAAGTTGACCAGTTTTCCGAAAATGCCGACTTTGACCTAAAATATCGGCAGTAACCCATAAAATGGTAACAAAATGTTTTATATATTCTGAAAGGCCTCGAAAAGATCTATCTGGAAAAAAACTGTCATGGCGATACGATTAAACCAAAAAAAAAAAACCACTCAGCGCCCCCTTGAGGCCAAACCGGAAGACTAATGAAAACTCTTTTAATAAGTTTTAATCCTCAATATATTTCGCATACACAGGAGAACTTTGGTATCGATCAGGTAAAATCCCTAGGACAAGTTCGTTCAAATAGCTACCCTATTTTTGCCAAAAATGGCACATTTAGGCCTCATTTCCGAAGTCCCTGTTGAAAAGTTTTTTTGTTCGCCAGAGACTTTTTTGTAGGGCTGGACAAGGTCATTTGAACCTACTAAAAATCACAACTATAGCACAACTTTTTCGGAGGGGCTAGCGCAACTAATCCGCGCCTAGCGTAGCTAGCATCTGAAAAATTTTTAAGCATTTGGCCTGAGTAGCGGTTACACATTCACGGGGGTGTGCCATTGGACCGTTCAGTTTATCTCAAAGGAAATACCTGAAAAATGAGCGAACTGGGCACCAAAGAAAGAATAATAATAATCCTAAGGATTACAAGAGGGTCCTCGCTGACACTAGTCAGTGCTCGGTCCCTAATAATCCTTTGCGTTTCAAGAGGGCCTTCGCCCGCCTGTCGGTCGCTCGGGCCCTAATTAAAAGTCAGGTCTAACTACTATCAAGAGGTCTGCACTGAAGGGTGCCGAGCAATTTGGAAAAAGTAAAATCAACAGTCCACTAAAGTCTACAAGAATTTTTATGGTCTGAATAGTCTCCACTTTTCCATATCGCTAGCTACCACTTCTCTGGGCCCTGAAGATAAACGCCACAACCACCTCCAAAGTCGTCCAAA
>RPOG01006540.1:13145-23261 GCA_008086565.1 Thalassoma bifasciatum | reverse complement strand
TACTCAACAATACTACACTATACTCAACAATACTCAACTAAACTACGCTATACTCGACTATACTACGCTATGCTCAAAAATACTACGCTAAACTCTACTATGCTCAACAATACTGCACTATACTCTACTATACTCAACAATACTATGCTATACTCAACACTACTCAACTATACTACGCTGTGCTCAACTATACTCAACAATACTCGACAATACCACGCCATTGTCAACAATACTCAACAATGCTACACTGTACTCGACTATACTCCGCTATACTACGCTATACTCAACTATACTACGCTGCGCTCAACTATACTCAACTTTACTACGCTGTGCTCAACTATACTCAACAATACTCGACAATACCACGCCATTGTCAACAATACTCAACAATGCTACACTGTACTCGACTATACTCCGCTATACTACACTATACTCAACTATACTACGCTGCGCTCAACTATACTCAACAATACTACGCTGTGCTCAACTATACTCAACAATACTCGACAATACCACGCCATTGTCAACAATACTCAACAATGCTACCCTGTACTCGACTACACTCCACTATACTCAACAATACTACACTATACTCTACTTTACTCAACTATACTACTCTGCGCTCAACTATACTCAACAATACTACGCTGCGCTCAACAATACTCAACAATACTCGACAATACTACTCTATGCTCAACCATACTCAACCAGATTACGGTTAACTCAACTTCACTCGACAATACCACCCTTTACTCCACTATACTCCACTATACACAACAATACTACGCTATACTCAACTATACTCCGCTATGCTCAACAAAACTATGCAATACTCCACTATACTCAACAATACCGCACTATTCTCCACTATACTCGACTATACTCCACTATACTCAACAATACTACACTATACTCAACAATACTCAACTAAACTACGCTATACTCGACTATACTACGCTATGCTCAAAAATACTACGCTAAACTCTACTATGCTCAACAATACTGCACTATACTCTACTATACTCAACAATACTATGCTATACTCAACACTACTCAACTATACTACACTATACTCGACTATACTCAACAATATTACGGTTTACTCAACTTCACTCAACAATACCACGCTATACATCACTATACTCCACTATACTCAACAATACTCTGCTATACTCTGCTATACTCCGCTATGCTCATAAATACTACTTTATACTCTACTATGCTAAACAATACAGCACTATACTCAACAATACTACACTATACTCGACAATACTCAACTAAACTACGCTGTGCTCAACAAAACTCAACTATGCCACGCTATACTCGACTTTACTCCGCTATACTCAACAATACTACGCTTAACTCCACTATACTCAACAATACTGCACTATACTCTACTATACTCAACAATACTCCACTAGACTCAACAATACACGACAATACTAAGCTATGCTCAACAATACTACACTTACGCGACTACACTTAACAATACTCCGCAATACTTCGCTTTACTCAACAATACTCCGCATACTCTGCAAATACACCGCTATCATCCACAATACTCTGCTACACTCCGCAATACTCCGCAATACTCCACAATACTCCGCTATACTTCGCAATACTCCGCAAATACACTGCTATAATCCACAATGCTCTGCTACACTCCGCAATACTCCGCAATACTCCACAATACTCCGCTATACTTCGCAATACTCCGCAAATACACTGCTATACTCAACAATACTCCGCAAAACTCTGCGATACTCAACAATACTCTGCTATACTCTGCTATACTCTGCAAATACCTCGCTATACTCCACAGAACTCCGCTACACTCAACAATACTCCGCTATAACTCTGCTATACTCGGCTATACTTAACAATACTCCGCTAAACTCAACAATACTCCGCTATACTCAACTATACTCTGCAAATACTCATATACTCCACAGAACTTGGCTATACTCTGCTATACTCCGCTATACTCCACAATACTCTGCTATACTCCATTATACTCTGCTAAACTCTACAATACTCCGCTATACTCCGCAATACTCAGCAAATACTCCGCTATACTCCGCCATACTCCACCATACTCCGCAATACTCTGCAATACTCTGCTATACTCTGCAATACTCCACTATACTCAACTATACTCCGCAAATACTCCACTTTACTCAACTATACTCCACAAATACTCCACTATACCCCACTATACTCTGCAAATACTCCTATACTCCACAGAACTCGGCTATACTCTGCTATACTCCGCTATACTCCACAATACTCTGCTAGACTCTGCAAATACTCTGCTATACTCTACAATACTCGGCTATACTCCGCAATACTCAGCAAATACTCCGCTATACTCCGCCATACTCCACCATACTCCACAATACTCTGCAATACTCTGCTATACTCTGCAATACCCCACCATACTCAACAATACTCCGGTATACTCAACAATACTCTGCCATACTCTGCAAATACTCCGCTATACTCCCCAATTCTCCGCTATACTCCGCTATACTCAACAATACTCCGCTGTAGTCCGCAATACTCTGCTATACTCAACAATACTCCGCAAAAACTCTGCTATACTCCGCTATACTCAACAAAACTCTGCTACACTCCGCAATACTCTGCTATACTCAACAATACTCAGCAATACTATGCGATACTCAGAAATACTCTGCTATACTCTGCTTTACTCTGCAAATACCTCACTATACTCCACAGAACTCCGCTATACTCAACGATACTCCGTTATAACTTTGCTATGCTCCACTATTCTTCACAATACTCCGCTATACTCAACAATACTTCATTTAACTCCACAATACGCCGCCATCATCCACAATACTCCGCTATACTTCACTATACTCCGGAAATACTCCACTATACTCCGCAAATACTCCGCTGTACTCAACCATACTCCGCTATACAACACTATACTTTGAAAATACTCTGCTATACTCCACTGAACTCGGCTATACTCTGCTAAACTCCGCAATACTCTGCAAATTCTCCGCTATTCTCAACAATACTCCGCAATACTCTGCTAAACTCCTCAATACTCCACAAATACTCTGCTATACTCAACAATACTCCGCTATACTCAACAATACTCTGCTATACTCCGCAATACTCTGCTAAACTCCGCAATACTCCGCAATACACTGCAATACTCTGCTATACTTTGCAATACTCTGCTATACTCTGCTATACTCTGTAAATACTCTGCTGTTCTCGACAATACTCCGCTTTACTACGCAATACTCCGCAAATACTCCTCTATACTCCACAATACTCTGCTATACTCCACCATACTCCACTATAGTCCGCTATACTCCACTATACTCAACCATACTCATCGATACTCAACCATACTCCGCTATACGAAACAATGCTCCGCCATACTCTGCAAATACTCCGCTTTGCTCCGCATTACTCCGCTATTCTCTGCTAAACTCTGTAAATACTCTGCTATGCTCCACATTACTCTGCTTTACTCCGCAATACTCTGCAATACTCTGCTAAACTCAACAGAAGTCCCCTATACTCAATAATACTCAGCTTTACTCTGCTTTACTCCGCTTTACCAAACAATACTCCGCACTGCTCCGCAATACTCCGCTTTACTCTGCAATACTCCGCAAATACTCCTCTATACTCCACAATACTCCGCTGTACTCCGCAAAACTCCGCTATACTCAACAATTCTCCGCTATACTCAACAATTCTCTGCCATACCCTGCAAATACTCCGCTATACTCCACCATACTCCGCTATACTCAACAATACTCCGCCATACTCTGCAAATACTCTGCAAATACTCTGCATTACTCAACAGAAGTCCCCTATACTCAATAATACTTCGCTATACTTTGCTTTACTCCGCTATACCAAATAATACTCCGCAATACTCTGCTATGCTCCGCAATACTCCGCAAATACTGTGCTATACTCCACAATACTCCGCTATACTCCGCAATACTCTGCAAAACTCAACAAAACTCAGCAAATACTCTGCTATACTCAACAATACGCAACAATACTCCGCTATACTCCGCTATATTCTGCTATACTCCATAATACTCCACAATACTCCGCAATACTCTGCTCTACTCAACAACACTCCGCAAATACTCCGCTATACTCTGCTATACTCCACAACACTCCACTATACTCCACACTACTCCGCTATACTCAAAAATAATCCACCAAACTCTGCAAATACTCCGCTATACTCCAACATACTCCGCTATACTCCACTATACTCAACTATACTCCACTATACTCAACAATACTCTGCCAAACTCTGCAAATACACTGCTTTGCTCCGCAATACTCCGCAAATACTCCGCTATACTCAACAGTCCTCAGCTATACTCAACAATACTGCGCTATACTCAACAATACTCCAACATTCTCTGCAAATACTCCGCTATTCTCAACAATACTCCACCATACTCCACCATACTCTGCTATACTGCACTATACTGTGCAAATTCTCCGCTAAACTCAATAGAAGTCCCCTATACTCAATAATACTCCTCTTTACTCTGCTTTACTCCGCTATACCAAACAATTCTCCGCACTACTCTGCAATACTCTGCTATACTCTGTAAAACTCTGCTATACTCGACAATACTCCGCTATACTCTGCAATAATCCGCAAATACTCCGCAATACTCCATAATACTCTGCTTTTCTCCGCAAAACTCCGCTATACTAAACAATACTCCGCCATTCTCTGCAAATACTCCGCATTACTCAACAGAAGTCCCCTATACTCAATAATACTCCGAAATACTCTGCTATACTCTGTAAACACTCTGCTATACTCCACAATACTCAGCTTTACTCCAAAATACTCAGCTTAACTCAACAATACTCAGCAAATACTCTGCTATACTCAACAATACTCAGCAAATACTCTGCTATACTCAACAATACTCTGAAAATACTCTGCTATACTCCGCCAAACTCCGCAAAAACTTCGCTATACTCAACAATACTCCGCTATACTCCACTTAACACAGCTACAATCAACAATACTCCGCCATACTCTGCTATACTCTACAATACTCTGCTATTCTCCGGAATACTCCGCAAATACTCAGCTATACTGCACAATACTCTGCTATACTCAACAATACTCAACAAATTCTCTGCTTTACTCAACAATACTCCGCTTTACTCAACAAAGCTCCTCCATACTCTGCAAATACTCCGCTATACTCCACATAACAATACTCCGCAATACTCAACAATACTCTGCAATACTTCGTATCTACTCTGCTATATTCGCAAACACTATGCAATACTCCACAATACTCCACCATACTCTGCAAATACTCCACAAATACCCCACACAACAATACTCCGCAATACTCCGCAATACTCTGCTAAACTCCGTTAATACTTTCCATTACTCCACAATACTCCACAATACTCCGATATACTCAACAATACTCCGCAATACTCAACAATACTCCGCTATACTCCGCAATACTCAACAATACTCTGCGATACTCAACAATACTCCACAAATAGTCTGCAATACTCCACAATACTCTGCTATCCTCCGCAATACTCCGCTTTTCTCCGCAATTCTCCGCAAATATTCTGCTATACTCTACAATACTCTGCTATACTCCACAATTCTCTGCTATATTCAACAATACTCCGCAATACTCCAATATACTCCGCAATACTCCGCAAATACTCCGCTATACTCTACAATACTCCGCTATACTCCGCAATACTCTGCTATACTCAACAATACTCCGCAAATACTCTGCTATACTCAACAATACTCCGCTATACTCAACAATACTCCACTTTACTCCGCAATACTCTGCAAATACTCAACAATTCTCCACAATACTCCGCAAAACTCATCAAATACTCTAGTATACTCCGCAATACTCTGCAATACTCAACAATACTCTGCTATACTCAACAATACTCCGCTTTACTCTGCTCCACTCCACAATACTCCGCTATACTCTGCAATACTCCGCAATCCTCCGCTATACTCCGCAATACTCCGCAAATGCTCCGCTTTACTCTACAATACTCCGCTATACTCTGCAATACTCTGATATACTCAACAATTCTCCGCAAATACTCTGCTATACTCAACAATACTCCGCTATACCCTGCAATACTCTGCTATACTCAACAATACTCCGCTATACTCCGCAATACTCCGCAAATATTCAGCTATACTCAACAATACTCCGCGATACTGTGCTAAACTCCGCAATATTCTGCAAATACTCAACAATACTCCACAATACTCCGCAATACTCATCAAATACTCTAGTATACTCCGCAATACTCTGCGATACTCAACAATACTCTGCTATACTCTACAATACTCCGCTATACTCAACAATACTCCGCTTTACTCCGCAATACTCAACAATACTTCGCTATACTCCGCAATACTCCGCATATAATCCGCTATACTCCACAATACTCTGCTATACTCCGCAATACTCTGCTATACTCAACAATACTCCACAAATACTCCGCTATACTCCGCAATCCTCCGCAAATACTCTGTTATACTCACAAAACTCCACAATACTCCGCTATACTCTACAATACTCCGCTATACCCTGCAATACTCTGCTATACTCAACAATACTCCGCTATACTCCGCAATACTCCGCAAATATTCAGCTATACTCAACAATACTCCGCGATACTGTGCTATACTCCGCAATATTCTGCAAATACTCAACAATACTCCACAATACTCCGCAATACTACACAAATACTCCGCAATACTCTGCTATACTCAACAATACTCTGCTATACTCAACAATACTCCGCTTTACATCGCAATACTCTGCCATACACAACAATACTCCGCCAATACTCTGCTATTCTCAACAAAAATCTACCATACTCTGCTATACTCAACAATACTCTCCCATACTCTGCAAATACTCACCCATACTGCACCATGCTCCGCATACTCCACCATACTCCGCCATACTCCACAATACTCCACTTTTCTCCGCAATTCTCCGCAAATATTCTGCTATTCTCCACAATACTCAGCTATACTCCACTATACTCTATAATACTCCGCAATACTCCGCTTTACTCCGCAATTCTCCGCAAATATTCTGCTATACTCAACAATACTCTGCTATACTCCACAATTCTCTGCTATATTCAACAATACTCCGCAATACTCCAATATACTCCGCAATACTCCGCAAATACTCTGCTATACTCTACAATACTCAGCTATTCTCTGCAATACTCTGCTATACTCAACAATACTCCGCAAATACTCTGCTATACTCAACAATACTCCGCTATACTCAACAATACTCTGCTTTACTCCGCAATACTTTGCAAATACTCAACAATTCTCCACAATACTACGCAATACTCTTCAAATACTCTGCTATACTCCGCAATACTCTGCGATACTCAACAATACTCTGCTATACTCAACAATACTCCGCATTAGAGACGAGGTGAGGTGTTATGAGGCGACATGAGACGTTATGAGGCGTTATGAGACGATATGAGGCGTTATGAGGCGTTTATGAGGCGATATGAGATGTTATGAGGCGATATGAGACGTTTTGAGACTATATGAGTTGTTATGAGGCGTTTATGAGACGATATGAGTTGTTTACTCCGCTATACTCAACAATACTCCGCTGTACTCCGCAATACTCCGCAAATATTCCGCTTTACTCAACAATACTCCGCAATACTCCGCAAATACTCCGCTATACTCTACAATACTCAGCTATACTCTGCAATACTCTGCTATACTCAACAATACTCCGCAATACTCAACAATACTCTGCTATACTCCACAAATCTCTGCTATATTCAACAATACTCCGCAATACTCCAATATACTCCGCAATACTCCGCAAATACTCCGCTATACTCTACAATACTCCGCTATACTCCGCAATACTCTGCTATCCTCAACAATACTCCGCAAATACTCTGCTATACTCAACAATACTCCGCTATACTCAACAATACTCCGCATTACTCCGCAATACTCAACAATACTTCGCTATACTCCGCAATACTCCGCATATAATCCACAATACTCCACAATACTCTGCTATACTCCGCAATACTCCGCAAATACTCTGTTATACTCACAAAACTCCACAATACTCCGCTATACTCAACAATACTCCACAATACTCCGCTGTACTCCACAATACTCCGCAAGTACTCTGCTATACCCCACAATACTCCACAATACTCAACAATACTCCGCTATACTCCGCAATACTCCGCATATAATCCGCTATACTCCACAATACTCTGCTATACTCCGCAATACTCTGCTATACTCAACAATACTCCACAAATACTCCGCTATACTCCACAATCCTCCGCAAATACTCTGTTATACTCACAAAACTCCACAATACTCCGCTATACTCAACAATACTCCACAATACTCCGCTGTACTCCACAATACTCCGCAAGTACTCTGCTATACCCCACAATACTCCACAATACTCAACAATACTCCGCTAAACTCCGCAATACTCCGCATATAATCCGCTATACTCCACAATACTCTGCTATACTCCGCAATACTCTGCTATACTCAACAATACTCCACAAATACTCCGCTATACTCCGCAATACTCCGCAAATATTCCGCTATCCTCAACAATACTCCGCAATACTCCGCAAATACTCCGCTATACTCTACAATACTCCGCTATACTCTGCAATACTCTGCTATACTCAACAATACTCCGCTATACTCAACAATTCTCCGCTATACTCCGCAATACTCCGCAAATATTCAGCTATACTCAACAATACTCCGCGATACTCTGCTATACTCCGCAAAACTCTGCAAATACTCCACAAATACTCTGCTATACTCCGCAATGCTCTGCTATACTCAACAATACTCTGCTATACTCAACAATATTCCGCTTTACTCCGCAATACTCTGCCATACACAACAATACTCCGCCAATACTCTGCTATTCTCAAAAAAAATCTACCATACTCTGCTATACTCAACAATACTCCCCCATACTCTGCAAATACTCACCCATACTGCACCATACTCCGCCATACTCCACCATACTCCGCTATACTCCACTATACTCTGCTATACTCCACAATACTCCGCTTTTCTCCACAGTTCTCTGCAAATATTCTGCTATTCTCCACAATACTCAGCTATACTCCACTATACTCTGCTATACTCCGCTATACTCCGCTTTTCTACGCAATTCTCCGCAAATATTCTGCTATACTCAACAATACTCTGCTATACTCAACAATACTCCGCACATACTCTGCTATACTCAACAATACTCCGCTATACTCAACAATACTCCGCTTTACTCCGCAATACTCTGCAAATACTCAACAATTCTCCACAATACTCCGCAATACTCTTCAAATAGTCTGCTATACTCCGCAATACTCAGCTATACTCCACTATACTCTGCTATACTCCGCAATACTCCGCTTTACTCCGCAATTCTCCGCAAATATTCTGCTATACTCAACAATACTCTGCTATACTCCACAATTCTCTGCTATATTCAACAATTCTCCGCAATACTCCAATATACTCCGCAATACTCCGCAAATACTCCGCTATACTCTGCAATTCTCTGCAATACTCAACAATACTCCGCTATATTCTGATGTACTCCGCAAATACTCTGCTATACTCAACAATACTCCGCTATACTCAACAATACTCTGCTTTACTCCGCAATACTTAGCAAATACTCAACAATTCTCCACAATACTCCGCAATACTCTTCAAATACTCTGCTATACTCCGCAATACTCTGCGATACTCAACAATTATCTGCTATACTCAACAATACTCCGCATTACTCTGCTCCACTCCACAATACTCCGCTGTACTCTGCAATACTCCGCAATACTCTGCTATACTCCGCAATACTCCGCAAATACTCCGCTATACTCTACAATACTCCGCTATACTCTGCAAAACTCTGATATACTCAACAATACTCCGCAAATACTCTGCTATACTCAACAATACTCCGCTATACTCAACAATACTCCGCTATACTCCGCAATACTCCGCAAATATTC
>RPOG01006539.1:0-11934 GCA_008086565.1 Thalassoma bifasciatum | reverse complement strand
GATAAAGGGGTTACCCTCAAATCATTTTGAGTTTATTGCCTGTAGCCTCTAAGAAAAGTGAGCAGCTGTAATTCAAAAATTGCCATCACGGGAAGTGGTATCTGAAGTGCTCAGGAGTGCCCTACACACCCCTTAAGTGATTCTGTGCTCTCACTCCTGCAGCAGATGATCATGATGGTTAATGTATTAAGGTTTAGAGAGATGTTTCCGTGGCCAGGCTGTTCACAGTTCAGTTTCTGAAGCTGTTCTGTGTGATTAAAGGAGAAGCCTTGAGCTCAGGGCTGCACCTCTCAAGGCTGAGATGTCGTTTCTGTGAGAGAGAGAGAGGGAGGGAGAGAGAGAGAGACAAAGAGAAAGAGAGAGAGAGACTCTGCCCTTGTTATTATCGGACAGCAGTCAGTGTCCATACCCTTCATCATCGATACGAGGCAGGTGCCACTTACATATGACCCACTAAACACTAATGCCTGCTGTGAGTCCATTTCCGCTTGCTGTGTCAGGAGTCAGTGTGGATGCATCAACAGCACCATTGTGATGATGATTACCTCAATCATGAGCAGGGCAAAGGCTGCCTTTGATTTTATTATTCAGTGTTTCTGCTGAAAGGATTTAGTGATGGAGAGTCCTTTCATGCAGCCGTGAAACACTTTCCTGCTGAATAGATCTGAGAGTACAGAGTAAGGGAGAACACATATGCATTGAAAAAGGGCAGCGGTTAGAGAAGAGTTTGGGTATTGTGTGTTTGGGCCCTTTTTTTTTAAAGACTTCAGTTGCAGTGACTAAAAATTAAAATAAATGTAATTGCCGTATAGTATCAACCAGCAGTGAGAAAGAGGCTGTAGTGCCTGAAGAATACTACCAGAAGGGAAATGACAGGCCAAAGTTATGGTGGTAGGTTTCTGATAGCGCAACATGCCTACTGCTCAGGAAGAAGACAGTGTTTTAGATGCCCCAGTCACACAGTCACACAGACAGAAATGATCTGCTACTGCTGTCTTCATCACTCATGTTTTTTGTGTAAATTTTTGAATTTTATTGCCATTTTGGATGCAACTTAATACTTCAGTCATACCTTCTGCTTTTATTTTATGCACACAAGCACGCATACCTGCACAAAGAAGGAAAAGTAACAGAAAAGCTCAGCTGCCTGTGCTGTGGTGGATCAGTGAATCTTTGGTCTTTTCAGGTAAAATTAGTGGTTTTCTCAAAGGAGTTTGGTGGCTTTGCTCAGGGCTGTGTAATGGCTGTTAATGATTTTTTGGAAAATGCCTCATACCGCTGAACCACACGGTTTTTCTGTGGCTCTCCATGATGTTTGTGGACACTTCAGACCTATTTGTGCTTTTTGAAAAACATGAAAAATGATTCAACTGTCACGTCTTTTGTGTTTGGGTGGACCTTAAACAATCAATCCACAAGAGGGCGCCACTTAGAGTCCAAAGTTTCTTACAACAAAGGAGGGCGACAGTGACGGAGGCGTTGGTCATGTATCTGTTTGCAATATGTGATGTTACTTGTTCCTTGTCCATTTGTTAGCGAAAACAATACGATTTTTGTTTTATCAGTGTTTATGACCAGTCTCAGTCGCCTCAAACTGCACAACGTTAAAAGCTGACTGCAGAAACTCACAAGCTTGAACAACAGATACTGAGGTAAAAGTAGATCATGGTGTCATCAGCATAAAAGTGATAAAGAGAATTGCACTGCACTGTGGCTGTCCTTAAAACTGCCTAACAACAGTGAAAATGGTGTAAAATATGGTATGGAAACAAAGGCAAAATTTTCTGTGCGCCAAAGCCAAAAACACCTGGATGTCCTACAAACTGCCTTCCAATATCAAAAGCTGTTTATGTTAGCATATTTCATCCATCATTGTAAAATATTTACAAAAATAGGGGTAAAACTGTGCACGAAACTATGGAAAAGAAAACGTTGGATGATCTATTTTCTATGTTTCTTTGTCGCAAAAAGATAAGTGACAGAATGACTAGTGCATTTCATGTTTGAATTACACCAATATTGATAGGTAATATATTTCTTAGTTAACCCTGTGGTGCATAGTGGTCACTACAGTGGACACCTATTTATAACTTATTTACTCCTAAATTCAGTGGTTCATGTGGTGGAAATTCATATTAGCCTGTGTCAGGATATTTTTATTCTTCTTAGGGCCTGAAAAATGTTTTCAATTCTTTTTCCAAATATAAATATTTAAAAGTCATAGACAAATATTTGAGGGTAAAACAGTGTAATAAATACAAATTATTCTGTGTTAAAATGGATGAAAGAGAGTTAAAATGTTTTGCAAAGCATCAAAAAAAGATTATTCATGAAATAACCAAAAAAAAAAAAAAAAAAAAAAAAAAAAAAAAAAAAAAAAAAAAAAAAAAAAAAAGAAGCTTAACAAAAAATAAGTCATATTTACATTAAGTTCACACTGTTTTATGTTGAATCTTCCGTTACAAATAATTTTTTTAAAAATGGAAAACTTTTTTCATGCCTTAAGACAAATAAAAACACTCAAAGGAAAAATCCGGACACTGACTTTCATAATTCATGCATCAGAGGGTTAAAGAGTCTCACACACTACAATTCTTAGAAACTGTAAACTTAAAAACATAAATAATACTTTTTTGAGTAATGAATAAAAGTCTTCTTTCCTGTATTCTTTTTTTTTCTTCGTTCTCGCTTAATGGAAAGGAATTATAATTCAAGGGGGCTGGGTGTCTTTGAAATAATTAATATGTGCACTAATGTTGAATGTGAACAAATTTCACTTTTGGGAGTTAAAAAATGGGATTTAGTAACCATTTCTAATTCTGTAGATCCCGCATGACTTTCAAAAAAAATTTATAAGATAAAAAATGATAAATGATTACAATGTAAAATAATTTAAATGTAAAATGATTAGGAATGATAACAATGTAGAGTGATTCTTGTTTTTTTTGTTTTGTTTTGTTTTGCTGAGATTATAAAATAAGGCAAAAAATAAGCTTTGACTTCAGCCTACCTCTTTTTTGGTCCAAGACTTTTTTTTTGTTTTTGTTTGTAAGTAAGTATAAAAATCTTCCTTATGTCCCTTTTTGTTTTGGAAACTGATTGCACTAAATTATTTTTTGTGCTGTTTAGAACCAAAGTGAATTGCATATCCGTTTTTAAATAGTGTAATATTTCCATATGACATGTTTGAAATACAAATTCATTACTTTAATCAAATAAACTATATTGCTGGACCCTTTCGTATCCATGTGACAGGGCCAGACTGTCAGCCCCTTTACTTATTTTATGCATTCCAGCATTTAACTCTGTAAGACGCAAATTTAGAAGAAAACTTTGTAAATTGTGTGAGTTTGTGGCCTGATAGCTGGATCTATAAACACATGCCCTATGAATTGCAGCAAATCTTATTAAAAAGTCACAAACATAACATCCTATAAGGTTTTTCACAGTAGTATTTATTTAGTTCTTTGTTTTGTATATATTCTGCTTTAATCAAACGCCAGCAGTCACACTTCAGCTTTGAATCTCCGCTCTATGTGGTACTTTCATGATGACATAATGATGAAGTCTGATTTTCCAGGAAGTTTTGTCACAATATTCCTGTTCAGAAATGACTTTTACCCCCTCACAGGTCAAAACCATTGTTGAGCCTCTGTTCAAAGTCCCATACCTCAAAGGGAAAATGTAAACACAATATTTAAAGTAAATGCTCAAGCAGTATCCTAAAACATTTTAAAGTAAATATTCTCGTTAGACCTGATGTGTTTACCAAGAGACAAGCCCAGGTCCTCCATGTTTTTGCATTATAGTCTCTTTTTATGTACTCAGTTGATAACACTACTTACCACAGGGCTGTAAATATTGTTGATAAAACATTTCACTTTTCCTCCTCAGCAATCCTTGTTAAGCCATGCTATCTATTTATTTTAAACTGCACTAAATCCAGCTTGCTGCACATCCGTGTCTACAGTCTTCTTTTCTCTGCAGCCAAGCTGGACTCACACCCAGCTTCTACTTCTCAGACCTAAAAAGGCTCCTACAGTGCAGGACACAGACAGAGTTACTCCCCACACCTCAGCCAAGCAGCACATGGATTGGGCCCAAAAATCTTCTGGCTGACAGGAAATGTAGAGAGAGTTTCCATATCAAACACAGGTCCTGGGAATGGAGTTTGTGTATTGTGAGGGAAGAAGCGAGGATGTAGGTGAAGGAGAGGAGGGCAGAGCGTCATTCACACCTGAGTGTCGAGCCTGATTTCTCTTTGGAGTGAAGTCTGGACACTGGAGCAGCGTTTCTCTGTGTGCACACCTGAGTTTGGGAGGAATAACTGGAACTTTCAGGTGCAGAGAGAAGGACATTTTGTGTATTGTTGCATATCTATGAGAAAATCTGCAACACTACCAGGTGTATAGAGCAGAAAATAGATTTAAAATGAACTCCATGAGAGCTTCCTTGTATGAAAATAAATGTGTTGAAGTGGTCAAAAAATTTACCTGTCATTTCCAGTAATTGCTAACACTTCAGAACAAAAATGAACCATGAGGATTTTGGTAGATCCAGAAATTGTGGCCAGCTCTTTAGGAAACAATAGGCTACTTTGTTCTGAGTGAATTGATGACACACTTTAATGCTTCTGTGAGTTTTCCCTTTTTATGTAACAGGCTAGATTTGGTACCGATGCCTCTTTGTAAGTTTTTTATTCTATTCTATTTCTATTGAAAATTTAACATAAGATGTTTGTAACATTAGCTTCAGTGACAGAAAACTAGGACAAGGGTATCATAACACATACAAAGTGTTTACAGATTGTCATTGCCTTGTTGAGGAAGAACGTCCATAGAAATTATATAAATTAGAACAAAGACAAAATTATAAAATGAAATTGTGATATGCAGTGTGCACACATCTACACACTTATACATGCCAATACACATACACATACAGTCATGCCCAAAAGTTTACACCCCCCAGCAGAATTTCTGAGAAAATCTTTCTCAGAAAATATGAATGATAACACAAAATCATTTCTATCACTCATGGTTAGTGGTTGGCTGAAAACATTTATTGAATGAAAAAAAAACAACAACTCTTTTTTTAAATCAGAATGACAACAGAAACTTCAAAAATAACCCTGTCAAGAAGAATACACAACTCTGGTGGTTTTGGCCTCATAAATGCACAAAAGTTAACACAGTTGTATTTGAATGTCTATTAGAGGTAACCATCCTCACCTCTGATCTATTTGCTTGTTATTAGTGTGTGTGTAAAAAAAAAGGAACAGAGTCATTTTTGTTATGATTTAAAAAGAGTAAACACGGTTGTTTGTTAATAAAGGTCTTCACCCAACCTCTAACCATGAGTGACAGAAAGATTTTTGTGTTACCATTCATATTTTCTGAGATTAGGCCAAAAAATCAGAAAATTCTGTGTACACACATCCATAAACATGCATGTATATATACACCCATCAATAGATAAAACTATAACAAATAAGCAGGTAAATAATAATGATAAATTAAAATGAATAAACAGTTCAAGTCAACAAATACACAAAAGTATAGGACTAGTTTTTAGTTCAGGACCGATTATATTTGGTCAAGAAAAAGCGGGCTGGTTTTTGGATTAAATAATCATAAGTGAAAGCTCTTGGAAGGAAAATGAGAAAGTGGGCAAGCAAAAGAAAAAAAGAAAAAGAAATAACACTGGTGTCAGTGTAGAGCAGTATTATATCCCCTTTGATACCGCTTATGATAAAGAAACCCTATGACATGGTTTACTGCTGCCACCTGGTGGCTCTTTCTCATTGTGACATTGTGGCAACAATTTCAGTGTTAATTTATGGTTACTGTTATGCAGCTGTAAATAATGCAATAAAATAAAATACAAGTTAATTGATTTATTATAAAATGCTTGAAATTTTATATTGAAACAAAATAAGTCATTTTTGGTGTGTTTTTCTGTGAAATAGCCCACCACCATTGATTGAACATCACCAAGTTTGAGAGAAGCAAAAACCTTAGAAAATTCAGAAACTTTTAAGACATAAGAAGAGGGGTGTGACAAGTTTAGTGCACACTTGTTTGGCAGAATAACTGAGTGTCAAGGCTCGGGCATGTCTGCACCATGTGACTGTGTTTCGACGGCCCATCATCAGTGATAGGTATCGATACATCTGTCTTAATGGAAGTCATGTGACAGCAGCAGCAGCGGGTTATGATCGTGATGACCCTTTTGTTAATGGTAATAAGAGTCAATGTGGAAACACTTCACTGCTACTAAGGGCTGATCATTTTGGTTTATTTGTTAAACAAAATCACTTCTTAGCTGTCCTGAATCACGTGGGCAGGATTTAGGGGAGAGTGGGGTAAATTGTCCCATTCCCTGTATCTGGGTAATTATACACATTTTTAGTCATATGACCATAAATTCTCCAAGTATCCTCCATTTTGTTTTTTCTCCAGTTGATAGAACCACGTGGTAATGTTCTAAATATGTTTTCAAAACGTAGAAAAGCAAAAAACAAACTTGTTTTTTTGGCTGGTGGATGGGTCAACAGTGTTTCTCTAAACCAGGGCTTCACAAGAACGATAACTTTGACATCTAACAACAACAACAACATGGTACATGATTCATAAGTGAAGTTAAGGCTTTCCTACTCTTTCTTATCACTGGGTAAAGTTTTTGGACCACAATGACACGACAAGTTTAAGTTCAAACCAAACAAATGATTGTGCATCATTTGCACAGGAGGTAATAACAAAATTTAACTCCTATTGTTAGCCATTTCTCCTTACTATGTCCATTCACCCATCAGCAAAACTTAAAATCTTTGAGTCCTGTTGTGGTGTGGTTGATGTTGCAAGCAAACTTAGATCCAAAAAAGTCTAATTCCGACATTTGGTCACATCCCTTTCCTTCCTGTCTGAATAGTAGTTATTTGTTGAGTATGAAACTAGGTTTAATTGAGAATCACAACTCAATTCTCATTAATGTCCCCCATATTTAAGTCAGGTTACAGATTTTTCTTTTCATTGGCATCACTGCTGAACCTAACCTAAACTGACCGAGATGCAAAATATTAAATACATCAACTATTTCAAATAATGAGCTGGAGCAAGAAATTCAATTCCATATCTTGGTGTTTATTTGTCTTCATTCATATGAGTTTTTCCACTCCAGATCCTGTGTATTAGCTACACTGGATCCACTGTGCGTCTGGCACTGGTCTGTGCATTGGACGGTGTGTTATCCGCTTTTTTGATGTCTCGATCGGTGGAAACGGAACAGACCAGGAAGCAAGAGAAATAGTCAGATTTGTCACCTCGGCACATTATAGCTGACTGAAGCCTGACACTCCTGTAGCTTCTTCAATACACTTCCACCATCCAAACACACACACGCGCTCTTTAATTCTCACCAGGAGGCAGCGAGCTGTGGATGAGAGGATATGTCTCAGACTGACGTGTCAGAAAAGAGTGATTGTAGTCTTTGTTTTGAACTGTGCGGTCGAAGGACTCTTCTTTTTGTCAGAATGAATTTCACTGGTGAAACCAAACTAAACTTGTGCACACATGCGTCCTCATATCCTCCTCATGGGCTTAAACATTATATTTTGGAGGAAGTTTTGCGCGCCCCAGTGTTATGTGACCTGACACTCCTCCAGCTTGGTCTTGGTGAAGTGGCCACATTAATGGGTCATCGGGGATCAAACAGACAGCTATTAGCCGGGCAGTCGTTAAAGGTGTTTGCAACATCAAAGGCACGCGTTTGTAGGGCTCGACACAACATCAACTGCGATGCGCCAGAGGGAGGGGTCGAGGGGGGTCATTGGGTGTTGGTCGAGCCAAGTATAAAATCCTGTGGTGTCCTGAGTGTTCAGCAGACTCGAGGACTGACCTAATTGATCCCTCCTCAGCTTTAAGTTGAATTACAGAATGGCATATAGTCTGGACTCCACAGGATGCAGTATCTCTGCTAGGAGCGCGTTTTTCTCTGGACAATACTGGAGCGCTTCCTGCAGCCTGGATATGAACAGCAGCGACGATTACGCACTGGACTACAACCACAGTGAGTGTCAAGGAGCCTTAAGTTATCAACTTAACCTACTTTTTTTTTCTAAATTCAGAGCAGAAAAAGAACAAAGTTGATAATAACTCGTTTTCCTCCTACAGTGCACCCAAACGCTTCCCATAGGATGCGCCCTGAATCAAATCGTCGCCGGAAGCGCACAACTTTCAGCAAGGCGCAGCTGAATGAGCTGGAGAGGGCCTTCACCATCACACAGTACCCGGACATTAAAATGAAGGAGTCTCTCGCCTCATTAACTGGGCTACCAGAGTCAAAAATTCAGGTATGGAAAACTTTCATTATTTTATTTTTTTCCTCTGAATGTCAATCCCGTCTCTTCACGTGGGGCCACAATACTTAAATAAGGGTGACCAAACGTCTTCTTTCTCCCGGACATGTCTCCCTTTTTGGTCGTATAATTATGTCCGAGGGTTTTGGAAAATTGTCTGGTTTTTCTCAGATTGTTCTACAGACCACTGATATTTATAATTAAGCATTACACTGGGCTACTGGCAGTATTCTGTAAAGATAACGAACTTGTAAAGATGTTGAGCATGCGCAAAGCATATGGCCCATATTTGGTCAAAATTTGAGGTGAAATTCAAATTTTGTGACAAAAGTTTAAATTTGGTATATAAAGCCCAAAAAGTCGAAATTATGAGATGAAAAGCCAAATTCTGTGAATCAAGTTAGAATTTGAGATAAAAATGCAAAATTTTTGGAGAGTCAAAATTTTGAGATTAAGCCAAAATTATGAGAAGAGAATGTCAAAATGTTGAGATGGAAAGTCGAAATTTCATTTTACCCATAAATTTGACTTTAATCTCAGATTCTTCACCTTATATTGGCAGAAAACAAAATCTCAGCAAAGCCAAATTTTCATCTATTTGTTTTTAGCCATAAATGGGCTTCTATACATTATTTATATTTCTTTACAGAAAAATCTTTACTACAAACAAAAAAGGATAGTTCTAGATAAAAATGTGGGTTATGGAGCTAGTTTGTCTTCTTTGAGTATCTTTGGGTGTTTTTGAAAGTTTTTACAAAATTGTCACTCTAATCTCAGTTTTTTTTTTATTTACAGGTCTGGTTTCAAAATCGACGTGCACGCCATTTCAAGAGTAAGAAACCAAACAGTGAGGTCCCCAAACCATCCACAGACCACCTCCATCCTCACCTCTACACTTCACCTCCCAGTCCTCCTTACTCTCAGCTGCTCCCTCCTTTCTCTCCCCCCGCTTGCTTACCTTCACCACCAGGATACCCTGCTCCAAGTCTACCAGAGTCCACCAGACTCTCATCCATCCTGGAGCATGAGGCAATGTCTCTATCCGCACCCAAGCCCTCATTCTCAGTCACAGCCGACCAAGCTACACCCTCCTCCCGCCTTTACCCCGCAGAGTTGCCCCATCACAACCAAAACCCAGTCCTCCCCGATTACTGCCATGACGCGTTTACGCACAGTGATTTGGTCCCCTGGACTGTTTTTGAAGACTTCGAGGATTTCTTCAGAGACGCACAGGTACCTGAACCTGACGGAAGTCGCTGTGCTACACCTGGACACTCTGAGCCTCAGGAGAGTTTCCAGAGTCAGCTGGAGCGGCAGAGTTTCTCCGGCACCACCGACTCATCCATGGACGACCTCTCTGATCTGTGCTTCCAGGACCTGGGCGACTTCAGCCTGTTAGATTTGGATATTTCTCCGGCAATGATTGATTACCTACTGAGTTGACTTGCAGAAAAAAAAAAAAAAATATATATATATGCTATTGCGAAAAGTTTGTATCATCATAGAGTATTTATAGAGAAGTTTGCCCTGACGTCTGAACTTCATGAAGTGGATTGAATGAAGTCAAGTTATTAATGCACTGTAGATTAATATTGCTATAAAACAACCAATAAAATATACAAAAAAATTAAATACGCGACCTCCAAAGTGGTTCATTCATAAATCGTGCTGTCGCCCTCGTCATCACGCGGCGCCGTGGCTTAGTTGGTTAAAGCGCCTGTCTAGTAAACAGGAGATCCTGGGTTCGAATCCCAGCGGTGCCTTTTACACCTGAATGAGTAGTTCATCATTGTAGAGTCAGGTGTAAAAATGATGGAATTGCTGTAATTATTCATCCATTAAAATTTACAGCAGTAAAAATAGAGGGGCTCTTTGAAAGTGTATGTTTGATTCTCCTGTGTTAAAGTGGCTGATGGTCCAAACCTGTCCATGAAAAAAGGCTGCTCAAGACAAAGTGTAAAAAACCAGTGATCCTTGATGACATTACCAGCAAACATTGAAAAATTAAAACCACTTACTTTGGTCAGTTAAGTGTTCTAATTTCATGAACAGTCCCGTCCACTTAAACTTACTGATGTCTTTAAGTCAATTTGACCCAACTTCAAAAGTCGATTCTTCACTTTGGTTTTCTATTATATCATTGTTTGAAAATTACATGGATGATTCCTTTCTATGGGATATGCATGAAAAATTAGTTGTTTTTGTTAAATTACGAGTGTTTCATGAAAAATTATAGCATCTTGCTGCCATTTAAAAAACTTGAAATGATTGCAATACAATGTCTTGCCTACACTTTGACATATACCTGTCTGTGATACATCAACATTTGTGCCTATGACAACAACCTTAGTGCACCCCCCCTCCCAAATTTCTCCCTTTTTCTACTCAAAAATAGGTACATTTCAAATTTAAATAAAGCTTAGAATAGTATAAATTACAAAAGTAGGTAAGTGTTGAATATTAATGAATATATCGGAAAATCTTCACTAAAAAGGAAAAATAAAATTGGGGAAAATTTTACACCTTTATAAGCAGTTAGAACAGACAGTGCAGAGTAAACCTGAAGCCAATATAAGCGTTAAGAAGGCTAAAAAAATCAATGAGTTAAAAAAAGAAGAAGAAGAAGAATGATTGTTAGGTTACTACAGAAAGACAAAAGGGGAATATAATGAGTCCAACAGCGTGTTTTTACCACTACATGTAAATTCCAACTCAGGAAGAATTTAAATTCAACACTGATGTAAAATATGTCATCACCTGCTTCCCCATTTCCTGCAAAAGGTATAACCATATCAAAAGAAAATGGTTATACTGGTATAGCGTCCTGAGACCTGAGCTTTTGTCTGGTGTCCACGTTTTATTTCACCTTGCTGTTTGGGATAAGTAAGACCAAATAAGTATAATAACTAAACTTGGTATTTGCGCACGAAGTTTGGTTATTAGTGTTATGTTCGCCAGGAGTTATAGTTAGTGTTGCAGTAGTTAAATAAACTGCTTTTGTCACTGAAATGGGTTTAATGTTGTTATATCAACAAAAGATAATGTAGGAAGTGTCCATAAATGTTGCTGATGGGTTAAAGTTTTAAAAAAGCAAAAAAAGTGGGTCTGAGACATGTAAGAAATGTAATGTCCACATATGTAAATGCAGGGTCCAAGGAGGATAGTCTTTGGTTTTTGTCAGGAAAGAAATTAACTACACAGAGAGACCAGTAGAGGGAAGCGGTGCTTAGATAAAAAAGTGACAGCAGGACCATGGATGAAGGTATTATTTGCCCCTGACTTCTGAAAATGGTTTTATAATTGAGTGTGAGATATCCCCCCCTTTTTTTTTTTTTTTTTTTTGCACTTCAATGAGTTTGACATTTAGGAACAAAGTTATAGTTTAGGTAATGACATTAACCTTCCAGTTGTGAAAAGTGGCTAATGTTAGATGCGTGTTAACTTACACATGCTGAGACATTTACGAGACAGCAAGATGAAGTTTATTGAATCATGCAGGACTTTCACCTCCAAACCTACAAACAGAAGTAAAGTTTAAAGGCATCTACAAAAACAGGGCTTGGTTCACATTGTTGAGT
>RPOG01006537.1:0-23281 GCA_008086565.1 Thalassoma bifasciatum | reverse complement strand
GGGTCAGGGTTGAGATGAGTTAAACGCTTCTTTTAACAGAAAGAAAGCAGCTCTGAGCTCTGCTCGCTCCCATTCAGCTGCTCTGTCCTGCTCCAGACCAAAAGAACATGTGTGGATCTGTGCTGCTTTTCACTGCCCTCAGCTTCAGACAGGGCTGTAACAAACTCTGTTTCTGCCTTTACAAGCTCTGAGCAGCAGTACTGATTGCTGATGCTCAAACTTTTAGCTCTGCTTGAATTCATGTACCTGAACATTCACCTGAACACACACACACTCACAGAGGGCAGAGTGAAGATGTTAGGTGCTGTTTGGACATCTCCAGGTGAAGTAAGAGGAGGAGGTGAGGTGAACACCTGTCAACAGAGTCATTGATTTCTCCCTCTCTCTCTCTCTCTCTCCCTCTCTCTCATTGAGGACTTACAGGAGCTGAACGTCTCTCTGACTCCTGGCTGCAGAAACTTCTGCTCTCCCTCTCTTCTTCTCTCACATGCTCTTTTGGCTGCAGCTCCAACATGACTTCACTTTGAAATAATGTGATAGCTTTTACATGTCGAGGCAGCAGCTTTCCGACAGAAGGACAGGATGTAACACAGGGTCTGAAGTTTGCACTGGGCGCACGAACAGACTCAGGCATCAGTGTCATACATCAGTGTCATACATCAGTGTCATACATCAGTGTCATACATGGATGCTTCAGGTCAGATAATGTGTGATGCTGAAGGTGGGATCAAGAGAAGAGTCTGCTGATACTGACAGAGTTCAGCTTCAGTTGTCTGTCTCAGATGTCTCTGTGATGGCTCAGCATTACACCAGCATTTTCTCAGCGTTTCATTTTCTCCCTGTTTAAAGTCCGTGTGAGGATTTCGATCTTGATAAAGCTCATATCTAGATAAACAGTTGTGCCCAAAAGTTTACACCCCCTAACAGAATTCTTATATTTTGGTCTTTTCTCAGAAAACGTGACTGATTGGGTGAAGACATTTATTGAAATTTTATTTTTACCTTTTTAAATCATAATGACAACAGAAACTTCAAAAATGACCCTGTTAAGAAGTTTACACATCTCTGGTAGTTTTGTCCTGATAAATGCACAAAGGTTAACACAAATGTGTTTGAATGTCTACTAAAGGTAACCATCCTCACCTGTGATCTATTCTCTTATAATCAGTGTATGTGTATAACAAAATGAACAGGGTCATTTTTGAAGTTTCTGTTGTCATTATGATTTAAAAAGAGTAAACACAGTTGTTTGTTAATACATGTCTCCACCCAACCTCTAACCATGAGTGACAGAAATGTTTTTGTGTTATCATTCATATTTTCTGAGAAAAGGCCAAAAAAATTTAAAAAATTCTGCTGGAGGGGGTGTAAACTTTTAGGCACAACTGTATGCCTGATTGTAAACCTCAACTAAAAATGAGATTGTCATCACCAAAATAGGAATTCTCAGCTTCCTGATAAGGTTGGGCAGGTCCAGATTGATATACAGCAAGCCCAATTCTCTATGACAAAACTGTGCTGGCCGAATGAAACTTTGCAGTGAGAAGAGAGTTCTGTTTTTTTCTCTGTTTAAAACTTTTTCTGTGATTTATTTAGTTCAAATGATGGTTATTGGAACTGGACTGTTTGACAGAAAAAGTACCGAAGAAAGAACAGACAGTGATAGAACAGGCTAAAGGCTAAAGCATTCATGAGTTAAAGGCTCAAACAGGGCTAAGCTGTTTGTGCTAATGTTGATTCCTGTCCACATGCAGCAGTTATTCTGCAGTGATCTGTTCAAACCTGAGAGTCTATCAATACAATACAGAGCCAGGTTACGTTTGCTCTACTTGGTGAGGTTGGAGTTGGTAGATGAGCACTGGTAGGACACAACCATGATTCACCAACATCACGTTACACACACATCGCAGAGCACCAGGCTGTGAGTAGCTGAGCTAAATGTAGCCGGCTACTAAACTACGCTACAAACTGAGTTTGCAAAATTTGCTTGTTGTCGTGTTTCAAACAGTAGTGCTACATAACTGTTTCTAAATACATTACCTCGTTGTATCTGGTGAAAAGTTTTCCTGAAGAAAGAAAAGTAGAGTTAAGATCTGCTCTCCATTCACTTTCCCAAAACAAACCAAAACAAACACTTCTTCATCCCAACCCAGTGGAAAGCGGGGTCTTTATCTCTGGCGCTAATGCTAATTCTTGCTTTTCAAGAAAGTCCTCACAGCTACTTTGAATAACCCTTAAAATAGTCTGACTTCCAGTTCAGACTTGGGTATAAGCTCCATGAAGCCACCTCTTCATTGAGCGGTGAGCTCTCTGAGGCCTCATGCCGGCTGCTCAGGTATCTTCATCTGCCTCAGTGAGAAAGCACCGAAAAAATATGATGTCTGTGATGATGGAACAAGGTTTGAGCACACGCAGTGACTGATTTTTACACAACCATCTCAGAGATTCTCAGATCTCAGAGTTCACACGTACAACATTCATGTGATACTATAGCAGTTCATAATGATGTCAGTGAGAGCTGCTGGGCCTCAAGCATATTGATAGAGTCAGTGGTTTGAACAGCCCTGCAGTCCTCACAGCCCCCTGAGCCCTGTAGTCCAGAGGTGTGACAGTGATGGACTTCACTTCAACAGTGAGCGATCGAAACCACACAAATCATCAGATACAGTCATTATCCTGTGAGTTCTGACTTCAATTTGCAGATTACATGAAGTCACTGTCACTTAAAATTCAATGTTTTTGACCAAAACACGGATGACAATGTTTTTAACCTCTTATGTCCACCGGTCTGTGGGCTGTTTGCCATTCCTCTGACATCATCAAAGTATAAACAGTAACGTTGAAGGCATACTGCGACAGAAAGCTTAGATTCTTCACATTTCAGCTGCTAAGTTCGTTCTACAGTTTCCTTGACTGACAAAACGTAATTAGTGCAAGAATCGCTCAGATGGGGATCACAACAACTGGGATGTCCGACCTGTTTTGAAGCCATTACGTCACGTCCATAGTTTGTACCCTGAATATTCACTCTCCTTTCCACCAGAGGAATCCAGAGTTCAAACATATCAAAAGTGTTGTTTCATCAAATTATTCCAAGTGGTGAAATTTCTCCTGTAAAGTCTGTTGTTTGTCTGTCTGTCGTGTCCGTTCTCATCAATAACAGCAGCTTCACAGTCTTAGAGCATTTCCTCCTCAATGTCAATCTGACAAAGCTTGACATATTTTATTTGCTTAGACTTCTGNAGCTGGAGTCGGCCTGGGAGCTGCTGGACCATGTAGCCCAGAGGTGGGTCTGCTTTTGACTTTAATGACTGTTTTCTGCCCATGTGGGGATAAAGGTGGAGCTTTGTTTACGGCTCCACCAGTGTGTGGAGGTGTTGTTACAGAGAGTTGGAGCAGGGTCAGGGTTGAGATGAGTTAAACGCTTCTTTTAACAGAAAGAAAGCAGCTCTGAGCTCTGCTCGCTCCCATTCAGCTGCTCTGTCCTGCTCCAGACCAAAAGAACATGTGTGGATCTGTGCTGCTTTTCACTGCCCTCAGCTTCAGACAGGGCTGTAACAAACTCTGTTTCTGCCTTTACAAGCTCTGAGCAGCAGTGCTGATTGCTGATGCTCAAACTTTCAGCTCTGCTTGAATTCATGTACCTGAACATTCACCTGAACACACACACACTCACAGAGGGCAGAGTGAAGATGTTAGGTGCTGTTTGGACATCTCCAGGTGAAGTAAGAGGAGGAGGTGAGGTGAACACCTGTCAACAGAGTCATTGATTTCTCCCTCTCTCTCTCTCTCTCTCTCTCTCTCTCTCATTGAGGACTTACAGGAGCTGAAGGTCTCTCTGACTCCTGGCTGCAGAAACTTCTGCTCTCCCTCTCTTCTTCTCTCACATGCTCTTTTGGCTGCAGCTCCAACATGACTTCACTTTGAAATAATGTGATAGCTTTTACATGTCGAGGCAGCAGCTTTCCGACAGAAGGACAGGATGTAACACAGGGTCTGAAGTTTGCACTGGGCGCACGAACAGACTCAGGCATCAGTGTCATACATCAGTGTCATACATCAGTGTCATACATCAGTGTCATACATCAGTGTCATACATGGATGCTTCAGGTCAGATAATGTGTGATGCTGAAGGTGGGATCAAGAGAAGAGTCTGCTGATACTGACAGAGTTCAGCTTCAGTTGTCTGTCTCAGATGTCTCTGTGATGGCTCAGCATTACACCAGCATTTTCTCAGCGTTTCATTTTCTCCCTGTTTAAAGTCCCTGTGAGGATTTCGATCTTGATAAAGCTCATATCTAGATATACAGTTGTGCCCAAAAGTTTACACCCCCTAACAGAATTCTTATATTTTGGTCTTTTCTCAGAAAACGTGACTGATTGGGTGAAGACATTTATTGAAATTTTATTTTTACCTTTTTAAATCATAATGACAACAGAAACTTCAAAAATGACCCTGTTAAGAAGTTTACACATCTCTGGTGGTTTTGTCCTGATAAATGCACAAAAGTTAACACAAATGTGTTTGAATGTCTACTAAAGGTAACCATCCTCACCTGTGATCTATTCTCTTATAATCAGTGTATGTGTATAACAAAATGAACAGGGTCATTTTTGAAGTTTCTGTTGTCATTATGATTAAAAAAAAATAAACACAGTTGTTTGTTAATAAATGTCTCCACCCAACCTCTAACCATGAGTGACAGGTTTTTGTGTTATCATTCATATTTTCTGAGAAAAGGCCAAAAAAATAAAAAATTCTGCTGGAGGGGGTGTAAACTTTTAGGTACAACTGTATGCCTGATTGTGAACCTCAACTAAAAATGATATTGTCATCACCAAAATAGGAATTCTCAGTTTCCTGATAAGGTTGGGCAGGTCCAGATTGATATACGGCAAGCCGAATTCTCTATGACAAAACTGTGCTGGCCGAACGAAACTTTGCAGTGAGAAGAGAGTTCTGTTTTTTTCTCTGTTTAAAACTTTTTCTGTGATTTATTTAGTTCAAATGATGGTTATTGGAACTGGACTGTTTGACAGAAAAAGTACTGAAGAAAGAACGGACAGTGATAGAGAACAGGCTAAAGGCTAAAGCATTCATGAGTTAAAGGCTCAAACAGGGCTAAGCTGTTTGTGCTAATGTTTATTCCTGTCCACATGCAGCAGTTATTCTGCAGCGATCTGTTCAAACCTGAGAGTCTATCAATAAAACACAGAGCCAGGTTACACCTGGCTTGGTGAGGTTGGAGTTGGTAGATGAGCACTGGTAGGACACAACCATGATTCACCAACATCACGTTACACACACATCGCAGAGCACCAGGCTGTGAGTAGCTGAGCTAAATGTAGCCGGCTACTAAACTACGCTACAAACCGAGTTTGCAAAATTTGCTTGTTGTCGTGTTTCAAACAGTAGTGCTACATAACTGTTTCTAAATACATTACCTCGTTGTATCTGGTGAAAAGTTTTCCTGAAGAAAGAAAAGTAGAGTTAAGATCTGCTCTCCATTCACTTTCCCAAAACAAACCAAAACAAACACCTCTTCAACCCAACAGTGGAAAGCGGGGTCTTTATCTCTGGCGCTAATGCTAAGTTTTGCTTTTCAAGAAAGTCCTCACAGCTACTTTGAATAAACCTTAAAATAGTTTGACTTCCAGTTCAGACTTGGGTATAAGCTCCATGAAGCCACCTCTTCATTGAGCGGTGAGCTCTCTGAGGCCTCATGCCGGCTGCTCAGGTATCTTCATCCGCCTCAGTGAGAAAGCACAGAAAAAATATGATGTCTGTGATGATGGAACAAGGTTTGAGCACACGCAGTGACTGATTTTTACACAACCATCTCAGAGATTCTAAGATCTCAGAGTTCACACATACAACATTCATGTGATACTATAGCAGTTCATAATGATGTCAGTGAGAGCTGCTGGGCCTCAAGCATATTGACAGAGTCAGTGGTTTGAACAGCCCTGCTGTCCTCACAGCCCCCTGAGCCCTGTAGTCCAGAGGTGTGAGAGTGATGGACTTCATTTCAACAGTGAGCGATCGAAACCACACAAATCATCAGATACAGTCATTATCCTGTGAGTTCTGACTTCAATTTGCAGATTACATGAAGTCACTGTCACTTCAAACTCAATTTTTTTGACCAAAACACGGATGACAATGTTTTTAACCTATTATGTCCACCGGTCTGTGGGCTGTTTGCCATTCCTCTGACATCATCAAAGTATAAACAGTAACATTGGAGGCATACTGCGACAGAAAGCTTAGATTCTTCACATTTCAGCTGCTAAGTTCATTCTACAGTTTACTTGACTGACAAAACGTAATTAGTGCAAGAATCGCTCAGATGGGGATCACAACAACTGGGATGTCCGACCTGTTTTGAAGCCATTACGTCACGTCCATAGTTTGTACCCTGAATATTCACTCTCCTTTCCACCAGAGGAATCCAGAGCTCAAACATATCAAAAGTGTTGTTTCATCAAATTATTCCAAGTGGTGAAATTTCTCCTGTAAAGTCCGTTGTTTGTCTGTCTGTCGTGTCCGTTCTCATCAATAACAGCAGCTTCACAGTCTTAGAGCATTTCCTCTTCAATGTCAATCTGACAAAGCTTGACATATTTTATTTGCTTAGACTTCTGGCTACATGACAGAAGTCTAAGGAAATCAAATTTGCCAAGCTTTGCCAGATTCCCATCCTGGTGTGGACTTCAGCCACATATCAAAACTTGACATTTTCTGAAATTAGGGACTTTAATCATGTAAATGAGGTGTCACTGATGAATTTTGACCGTTTGTTCTACAGGTATAAGCTCTGAAAGGTAGCATGGCATATAGACCAGAATTTGGTGAGAACTAAGGGGTGAAAGCACATATATCCCGATATTTTGATTTCTCCTGTAAATCACTATATTTAATGTTCAATTCAACCCTTCAATTAATGAAATGACACCAGTATAATGATTCAAGCAGATTCAGTCAGATTTATAAAAGTTGCTGCCATAAAGGGAAAACTCAAAATCAGGTCAAGTTTAACAAACCATGTACTCCAAAACACACTTTATATATTTACATTTTTTCTATTCCAGTAAAAGATTTCATTCAGATTTATTTATCCAGTTGAATGTATCACATGACTGTCTCAATAGATTTCAAATAAATATATAGATATATATTGCGTATATTCGATATATCCCCCAGCCCTAATCTGAGGAGTGAGAGGTAGCTGTCATAGTGATGAGAACATTGACTTTATGTTTGTGTCATTGGAGTCTTATTCAAGCCTGATATGTAACCAGGGATGGGTATTGATAGGATTATATCAGTATCAGTTAGTGCTGGGCGATAAATCAAGTTTATTGATCAATTTAAATTTTTCATTGCAGACAATTTAAAAAATGAATAACGTGAGTTTTTTTTCTCCCCTTGCTATGGCACACCTTTTGTCCATGAGAGCTTCTGTAGCTTCCCCAGCTCCCCCTCCTCGTCTCCTTTGCAGCGATGCGCTCAAACCAAGCTGCAACCTCCATTAAAAATGAGACAATGCTGAAGTGCTAAAAAGCTGCTGTTCCTCCAGTGACCACTTGAGGCTGGCCCTGGAAGTACCAGAAGTCATATACACATGAAGCCAAAAAAAAAAAGCAAAATATAAAAGCAAAAACAACCCAAAAGGTGACAATGATCTGAAATATATGAAACAAAAGATGTGGTAAAACTTGATATGTAAGAACTGGTCAGTAATATTTCAAAAGTGCAGAGACTGAAATGTAATAACTTTTTACCCAAAAAGTAACTACTTGTTAAATTTTAAGTCAGTTATATTTTCAGTTGACTAGTTTTTCAGTTATTATCTCGAAGGCTCTAACAGGCCTCTGTGGTGTCTGCAGGTGAATCTATCAGAGCGTAAGAACAGCATTGGAGTGGAGCAGGAGTGTGTGTTTGTGTGAGCGTGTGTTTGTATGGACTTGAAAACATCTGCCTCATGTTGGTTTCTGTTGGATATTTTAGCCGTCAGGATCAGAACAGGCCTTGGGGTTAAAGGAAAAGTTCACATTTTCCCTGAGTGTCTGAAAACAGAAGTCAGGTGGGCGATAAAGTGAAATATGGGGACAGCTTTTTAGGATCTGTGCAGTACTGTTCTAAGCGGCTGATATTGATCCAGGAATGCAGCGGGATGTGGAAAAATTCTGTTATCATTAGGACAGATGGTTCACCGTGACAAGTGGGGAGTTCTATGAGTTATAAGAATTTACTTCTGTCTTTTACTTCTACTGTGAATGTGAATCATTTTTTTACTTCTACTTAAGGGTCTGCAGGAATTTTTACTACTGTTTGTAAACACAAAGCAAACTGGGCTCTTCCTTCTCTGTGGCTCATTGCCAGTGGCAGCGCACGCCTACTTTCTCTGACTCTAGATCATGTAGCTACTTGAACACACTCACCAGCCCAGTGAGCACCTGCAGCATCACATTTCTACATTGGAGAGACTCATGAGCCGCACACATGACTTCCTGCAGGTAAATAAGGTATCTAGCAAACATTGTGTCATACCTTTTCCGTGTCACAGCCACTATTGCAGCTTCTCAGGATAGCTTCTACCACTTGCCATCATCACCATGCAAATTCACTTTTGCATTAGGCACGCTGTGATTGGCTGGGGTCACCACACCTGCTCTCTGCCCAGAAATGTCTCAAGAAAAACTAAACATAAACATACAGGTAGAGGAGAGGTTGAGGCAGGCAGACATTGGCTCACATGTAGAAGCCCAGAGGTGATGATAAGGCATTCCTGCAAAAGTGGACATTTTATATTTTGGGAAAATCCTGAATGCCTAAACCAGCTGAGCAGTTAGAAAGCAGTGAAAAGAGAAATGGGGATGACTACTGCATAGCCAGTGACCTAAAAGCAACCAGATTTACACTGCAAGAACAGTCTGTACAAACAGGGTACAATGTACTGAAATAAAAGCGCAGATCTGCTGTTTGGCCTTTTTATAGGAATATTCTTTGTTCTTTTAGTTCTCATGTTGCTTTGTGCTGCTGCGCTGTTCCTTCCTCACCCATGGTTGCAATAGTCAGCTCCCCTCCTGGGAGCACGTTCTCCTCATGTATCACTGCTCACTTTATCCTCCACCACTGTTTACTAATTTTCCTTGCACTTTGGCCCCTCGCAGCTGTTTAGCAAAGCTACAGCTTTAAAGTCATACCATAAATACATGTGAGTTGTGACCTAATAGTTGTTACTGTGAGTGAGGAGAGAACTTTAGGGGTGTGACTCCCAATTGTGCGATGAAATATTGTGAAGACAGCCCAGTCTGTCTCTGCTCTTAATTTGCAGTTTTTGGTTCAATTACTGCCCTAAAACATGAGTTGCTGTAACTTGAAAAGGCACTTGGTATAGTAAGTCTAGCTAAAAATGTGAGATGAAGGGTTTTCAATTGTATGTTCCTTTGGTAAGACAAAGCAGTTTTTCTCAAATAAATATTATAGTATGTAATAAAGATCCACCGAACATTTGGCCACCAGGAATTTTCTACGGTTCTAGAACTCTACAGTTTCATTTGGCAGACGCTTTCGTCCAGAGCACTGTACAACACAAACAAGAATTAAGACTGGAGGAAAAATACTTAATATAGTATTTTGTCATAAGTGTGACAAGGACTACAAGTTGATTGGCCACAGGTGCTGCCATCTAGTGTAAGAACAAGTCCTTTTTTTTTTTTTTTTTTTCTTTTTGCCCATAAATGGCTCAAATATTCATTTTCCTTTTTTGGCCACAAGACTTCTATCACCAGCCAGCATGCAGGCTGCTGAAAAGATGAGCACTGTGGTAATGTGCCCTTGAGGCGCTTAAAAAGTGTTTTTCTGCCTTTCTTGGGGTGGTTGTAACATTATCTTTCCCTACTTTCTGATGATCTGAAGTCTGACGATGTGGTTAATGAGCTCGACTTGTAAGAAATAAATCAGTTCTCCATAGAGTGTGTACTGTGACACTGTTAGGTCCCATAGGTGGATGCTCCTGGTCCTCAGCTCTCTAAGGAAAGAGTGTGACTGTCAGGAAGACTTATACAGGTCCTCTCAAGTCAGGCTGTTTGAGGTGACACTTTAGAGACAGCAGCCAGCACTAGGGGTGTAACGGTTTCCGGCGTTAAGGTAAACCCCGGTAAAAAAGCTGACGGTAACCCTAACCGCCATCATGTCAAAAACCGTGGTAACTTTGGTCACAATAACCGTGAGCTTAAATTTTCATACTGTGACAACCCTAGCCAGCACACTCCTGGGCCTTGTTCACGCATAACCAGGCATCTGGGAAACCTCATATATATTCATACATTTGGGCCTGTCATCCACAGGAAACCGCACTTTTAAGTCTCTAACAACAATCTTTTCTGAAAAGTCCAGTGAAGATTTTGGAAAACTCTGTTTAATGGTTTCGCGTATACACCCGTAACCAGAGTTTTCAGATCTCTAACCTTGCGACAAAAAAGCATCGATGTCACATCTGCACAACGTTGTGCAGAGCATTAATCTTGCAGGTGTGTAAGTTTGGATATTGATGCAAACACTTGGTGTTTATTTCTTCAAGTTCATATTCTTACTTCTGTTGAAGAGCAAACCTCAGTCGATCCAAACAGAAGATCCCAGTGCCATGTTTAAAACTGTCAGAATAGGCAGTGCGATGGGGTTTCATTCTGATTGGCTCGCACAAGTTTCACATCCGAAAAACACTCCCATTTATGGGTCTACCATTCTTAGAGATGCATTTTTAACGGATTTGAACAGTCACATTTAGGCAGAAGTAGCTGATTCTGAGCGCTCTGCTGTCTCAGACCCCGTTAACACAACAACGGTTTTAGGGTGAAGCACAAAATTATTGTTGCATTTTGTTGTTGCAAACTTTTGAAAAGGTCCTCCAGGTTGAAGTTTTTCTGAAACGCTGTTTCCACTGTTTACGTGTAAATGCAATGCCAGTGTATTGGGAGGAAACGTCACGCTCAGCTTTGTGCGTGGGCATTAAAGCTCCATAGTGCCCGGCACAAACTGGAAAACAACAACAACAGCGACTTCAGTTTTGTTTTTGTGCTCCAAAATCTACTGACTGTCTTTTACAAAAATGTGCAATTATTCCACTTATTCCGCCGTCAGAGTCGTATAAACCTCAGGTGATCAGCTCACCTCTTCTTCGGTCTCTTTACTGTTGTTGTGTGTACAGCTCTGACAGTTATATTGCCATCTACAGGCCTGACAATCATACTACAGCGTTTTAAGTCCCTCAGCGTTTCCGTGGAAACACAGATTTTTTTCCAGTGTTTTAGGTCATTTTAGGGTGAAATGCTGAAGTGTTCTTGTGTAAAGGGCCTGAATGAAAATATATGTATTCCTGCCAGGACAGGGAGCTGTCACAGAAGGAAAACTCAAATTTTGTGTTCACTTAGCATTTAAATGAAGATTCAGACAGAAAGGAGTAAAGTTTATCTCTTTCAGTCCAATGAAAAGAAATGTTGAACTCAAGAGAAAAAGATGTCAAATTTTCCAATGTATTCTTGACAGCTATATCCCTCCCTCCCTCTCTGAATATTGAAAATGTGTCCCTTTTTTCTTTTGACCACCTGTGCATGATCCTTTTCACAGGGATGTTCACCAAAGTGTCTCCTCAGTGCAGCGCAGAAACTCATCCCTTCATCTGCTTTCATAATGTTGAGTCCACACCAGCAGGTCCTGCTTCTGCATGTTGGCCCCCAGAGATCTGGTTTCCTCTTGAATGCAAACACAGTTAGAGAGAGAGAGACAGAGAGAGAGAGAGAGAAAGAGAGCTTCACCCTGCAGCAGTGATAGCTTAACGAAAACAAGGTGGCTTCAGGTGAAATTGTTCCAGGGTGAACTTGATGGGACTTGTTGCAGTCTTTGAGCTGCGTGGCTCCAGCTGATGAAAACCCCCAGGAGCAGAGCACAAGGAAGCTTATGCAAACATCTGGAGAGGCTGTGAGGAGGAGGTCTGTCCTGCAGAGCTTTTCAAAGGTGGAGGAGTGGAACTGTTTGACCAACACAGAGGAAAGCAGATGAGTTAACCAGTTATTGACAGAAATCATCCTCTATTTAAAGAAAAAGAAAACTGGTGTTTTTGCATTTTTTAGCTCCTTCACTCATGAAATGCAATTCACTCTTACTGCACAAAACCACCCCCAGCTGAGGAGGAACCAGTTCCGCTGTGAGTTTGCTCTGAAAGTGTACATGTCCCAAGAAGAGCCTGACAGATATTGGATTTTTGGGGCCGATGCAGATATTATTACTGGGGGCAAAAAAGAAAAGCTGATATCTGATATATTGGCTGCTGTATTGTAGACTTCAATTCATGGTGGACATGGGCATAAACAGTTGCATATATGTTTGTTCATTTCCCAAAAATGCATCTTACGTGACATTAAAATGCTATATTATAGTTTAGAGATGATGGATGATGGATTTTTTGATGATGGTGGACATGTGAATTAACAGTAGCGTTTATCACTGTTTATTTCACAGAAAAGCAACTGACACTCATGTTTAACGTTGTAATGCGCTCTTTAACACACATGAAAAAAAACTTGAATGCTCTCCTTGACATGTCTTGACAGCGAGTTTGTTTTTGTCATGCAGTACTAAAGTGCAGAGTGGTATTGTTTTACAAAGTCCAGCTTACCACGGAGTAAATAAAAGTGTTGTTTCTGTTCTTGCTGTCCTCTTCTGCAGAGGACTGAGTGTGAGTGGGGGAGAGAAGGGGCTGCAAAGCATGGTCTGTGTGTGAGGGGGAGGGGCCTGGCACGGGGTGGGCTGCATGCAACCTGACACAGACACACAGGAGCAAGAGCGACAGGACCTCCACACAGAAAAAAAGTTGATCATCATACATGGCCGATATTGATCAGTCAGCCTGGTCGGACTCTAGTCCCAGATACACTCTTTCTCTTTCTCTTACAAGTCTGTCAGTGGAACAGGTCCTTAAACCTTTAACAACACTTATGGCTGGCACACACACAATTCTTCAAATCTTCACAGATTAAGAATACACTCTTGGTAATAACAAATTACACATCGCTCCCTATCTCTCTGATCCTTGTGGTGTGTGGTGTTGTCTTAGGAGCACACTGCACACTAACTAATTCTTCTGCAGATGATCAGGTTCCTCACACTCAACATCCAAATTCTCTCGTAGCAAAAAGGGACTTCTGTGTAAACAATTTTAAACAGCAATGATTTTCCATTTCAGAAGTCCACTAAACTTTCATTTTCACTGTCTCAATATGTTTTGTTTGGTTTTAATTCCTGTTTCATCAGACAGCTGAGTCAGCTCCCCTCTGGATTGGCTCATGTTCCAGGACACGCGACATTCCACACAGTGCTTGGTCGGCTCTGTCTCAGAAGAGACCACACACTTCAGGATTTCTAGTCACAAACATGAAACATGTCCATTATCTACCATCTCACATTAGGAGACGACACCCCCCACCCCCCCACCCCCCACCTCACACTTTAGGTAAATCAGTAGGATGTCATTTGCCAACACCTGACAATTGGGCCTTTGATCATTAGGGGCGGATTGTGACAAGAGCCAGCCTGAATATATCGTGCAGAGTGTGCCCACCTTAAGCTGCAGAGTTTCTCTTTTTTCAGAGGCTGCTTGCTGAACTGCAGCTAAAATGAGCTCTCTCTATAGGAGCTGTGACGTTGTTTGAAGTGGGGTTGTGAACTAGGGCTGGATATTGTCAGGAACCTCAGCATTTGATTGGATTTTGATTCTTTCGGCTGCAATTTGACATCCATTCTGTACAATATCAATTCCATTGCTTGTATGTGGATTCAGTAAGAATTAAGATTACGCAAATAATAAGAGTTCCTGATAACGACTTTTAAATATTCATTGTATGTCCATGAAGTTGGTGACTTCACTCTGCTGCTGCTTGCTTTGGTTGCTATTTTGTTGTTGTTTGGTCTATGGCAGCTAGAGCTGGGCAATAAAACAACAATTATGGTGATAGACACATGATCAATATCAATGCAAAATATGTTTGGTAGAATGTTTGATAAAGTCACTGCACTCCATTAGAAAACACTGATCTGATCCAGAACCACACCTCTGCAAGCTCTGGCACCTTTACGGAGTTTTCTTTGGATCTTTTATTAAAACAGTCAGGCAGCCAGGATCCTTTTTCTTCACCTGAAGATTATTATTGGTGTGACTGACACACGTGTCTAAAACCTGCTGCTCTACAAAAATAAAACTGTGATCATTTTTTGCTTTAGAAAATGAAGAAATAACCATCAGTGTTTCTCAGAACACTGCTATTCTGCTAAAGAAAATCCTCTATTTGGTGTCATGGATGCATCATGATGGTGAATGTTAACCATGGGGAAGGAGACCATCACTGATGGGTGATCGCCATCCATTTAAACTGGAGAGAGAGCAGCGCACTAAATGCTTGAGAAATCTTTTGACTTTTAGCTGGAGAAAAGTTGAGTTGTAACTTTCACGGTAACTCTGTTTATTCCATAGACTGAACCCTCTGTTCAGCATAAATCCATCCATTAATGAGCAAAGAAAACCTGTATCAAGGTGCACGCTGACAAACAAGGGTGTGTCCAGATGTTTTAGACAGGGGTGCCCCAACCCATTTATGCATAAGTGGGCATGAATAATGTGAGTCCACACTCAATTAATAGAATTTATATTGACTTTGTTATGTGTTCAAAACACAGGATTGCAGGCTACAGGAGGGTTCATGACAGAGAGGGTGCAGGGCCAAAGGAGTCAGAGACTTGAGAGTGTGTTTGATACACAATTACAATTTAGAGTACACATGGTGCAGTGAGTGACAGCTTCAGTTGTTTGTGAGTAAATTGATGTTTCCTGGAAAAGACAAAGTAATGCACAAAGGCTCTTTTATTTTTATTTTTTTTAATCTTTAAAAATAAACAGAAAACAAAACAAAACATGTCATTCAGCTATAATTTTGAATATTTTTTGCTATTTTCTGCAAGATGTCACAAAGTGAAACTGAAGTTGTGTATTGTGTAAATTGTTACAAATCTGCAAAGAAATTCAGCCTTTTAAGATCATGTAGCTGCGAGTAGGGGGGCCAGATACTGTGTGTGTGTGTGTGTGTGCGATCTGCAATGCAGACTGTGCTGTTTGTCTGTATTGTGGACATTTCCACCTGAAAGACTCACTGAAAACACTGATGTGTGTGTCTGATGTTTACCACGTCCTCATGGACACGCTGAGGTGAATATCCTGCCGTTAAAGACTGAATCTGCTCCGTCTGCACAGCGCTCATATAAACTGCTGACAGCAGGTCAGCACGGCCTGAAACAATAAATATCTCTAATCCCTAGCAGGTTCCAGAGACCCCAACCACTCACAGCCCTGAACCAGTTCACCCCTGAACCAGCCGTGCTCAGTGACAGCCTGTGTCCTGTCAGAGTGCTTCATAATAGAGCTATAAAAAAGGTACGGGACAAAAAGAGGGTGGGTGAGCTTCTGATTCAGAGCCGTCAGTTTTTTTGACGCCCATCTGAGCTGTAGCGCTTAGTCTTTTTGCTTCTCACTAACCTGGATGTCAGGTGTTATAACTGATGGAACTACAATCTGATGAAAGCTGTTACATTGTGTCAGCAATGGTGCTATTCAGCTCTCCTGCTCTGAACCTCAATTTTCAACGGTTAAAATTCTTTACTTCAGACTTCAGTCATCCGATCAACATTAAACTAAAGTCATTGTCAGAATTAACTGTTTGGCATTGACTGAGATGATTGGGCAACATTTTCACGGGGGCACCCCCCAAACTGAGCTCTGTATTTATGCAGAAGTGGGCATGAATAATGTGAGTCCACACTCAATTTATATTCACTTTTTTTGTCTTTTAAAAATACAGGAATACAGGCCACATCTTTAACAAGGAAAAATAATAGCAACAACAACAACGATGATGATAATAATAATAATAATAATAATAATAATAATAATAATAATAATAATAATAATAACTCTGTTTGATCAATATTGTCAAATCCTGTAGTACTTGTTTGGAGCAGATGAATAAACCTTGAGTATTTAACTACTCATTTGTCCCACCATCATTGTTGTGTAGACTATTGTTATTAATGATAAACATCAACATGTGAGCAATCTCTTCACATAGTAGTACTAATACTAATAATCATTTCAAAATAATTTTATCTAAATTCAGTCTATTTTCTCCTGGCTCTTATTTCAAAAAGGTTAAGAAAAATCACTATTTATCAATATCAACTGAGTTGAATGGCTTATATTGTGATACACTTTTCAGCCATATGGCCCAGTCCTGCCTTTTCATATCCTTCTAACAACGAGCGTCTTATTGAGAACATCTTCATCTTTGCAAAAGCCAAAGTGTTTCCACACGCTGGACCCCAATGGTGGCTTGATCATTTTTGGTTTGCTGGCTTCTCCTCTGCCATCCACTATGCTGTCTTTTGTTGTCTGCCGGCACGTGGTGATGACATCACAGACAGGGCTGAGTCCATATCCTAGTATCCATTTATTCCATTATAGCCTTTGAAAACAATCTTAGATGGATTCACATCATCCAAAAGGGGTAAGAGTTACATCTGTTATAGAGAGTGTGCAAACCCCTTGGAGTGAGCTGCATTTCTGCAGAAACAAGTCATAAGATGTGTACCAATCTTCATCTGAGTCACAACAACAGACAAACAGTCTGCTGAAACTAACACCCCACCAGTAATGATCTGTTTTCATGTTTTTATTGAACACACAACAGGAACATTCATAGGCCAGGCCAGGAAAAAGGATGTGAACCCTTCAGCTAGTGACTTCTCCGAGAGCTGATTGGAGTCAGGAGTCAGTCAGCCTGGAGTCTGATCCATGAGCACAGGTGGGAGGTGTTGGTTAAAGCTGGCCTGCCCTGAAGCGGTGGAGGATGAAGCTGCTGGGTCCTGTCCCTGTGTCTGGATGTGCTGTGTTCAGGAACACCTGGGTGTCCGTCCTCAGGTGTTTTCAGACCAGCCTTTGGTTTAGTGTGGTTCACTTTGAGGGTTCTTTCTCCACATGGTCTGAAACTCGCTGAGGTTTTACAGGTTTTGTGCTTCATTGTTGTGTCTTGGATCAGATCCACAGTCATAACTCTGTGCCTGGGGTGGTGTTGCATCACAAATGTTTCTTTGTTTAGAAACTGTGCAATCATTGTTTGGCGGAAAGGTCAGACAAGTAAAGCTGATATTTGTTTTCACACTTCCCCTCTTACCAGGGCCTGAGCAGTGCCCCCCCATTGGGCTTTGAGTTTTCAGCAGTTTTGCCTAAAAACATGCAGCTCAGAGACCCGTCAGACACCCCAGAAATTTCTTATTGAGTCATTGTGAAATATTAAAAGAAAGTAAGAACGTTTGGAAAACTAGTGATAGGGGGAAATTCCAACCTTTTCAAATAAAGCTTTTTGATTCTGATTCACTCTAATTCAGTCAGACATATCTTCTATCTAGTGCTGCAACTAACGATTATTTTTGTTGTTGACTAACCTAACCGAAGAATTATTTTTTGGATTATTCAAAAAAAGTGCTGAACTGGACATCCATACCTTAAAAATGATGAAACTGCTCAGAGTTGAGATAAGGTTTAGTGTATTTGAAAATATATTTTCTAATTTTTCCTCCATCCAGATATTTTTGATAACTATGTTTTTGTGTTCAACAGAATCAAAATGATCTCAACAGGTTAACATTTCAACATTACAGGTTAGTGAGGTTTTATGAATCTGAAGCATGACAGCAAACAGGGCGATAATGAAATGGTGAAAACTGAATAAGTGCGTTATGAGTGCAAAGAAGTGAGACGTTTCCTTCACAGAGTAGAGGGCTTGGGTTGGACATGCTCTGTATTCTTGATGATTTAGCCCTTATGTGTTGTAATGCACACTTTCCTGTGAACACACTGTTGCTTGACCTGAGTTTTCTAAATTCCTGCAACAAAGACAAACTGTAAACTATTAAACGGTGCTATTATAATCAGAGTTGGTTGAGAGGTTGGATAGGATCAAACATAAGTGAAAAAAAAAACTCTGAAACACACTGACACACACCCTGTGAGCCCATCAGTCTGTAAAACATCTTTTCTGTGGTCTCCTCTCTGTGTTTGATCCGTCCCTGTATATTGTTATGTTCCTCTGTATTTGCGAACAATCTGACGTTTTGGGTGTACTGAAATGGGGCTTTCTGTAATCTTCAGCCATATGGCGCCCAGGAGAAGAGCATGGTGGAGGGGGAGGGGGCTCAGACATGTAGGTCAGCCTAAACACCAACGAAGAGTGGGAAAATAATCCCTGTGGTCAAACTGGAGGTAAAGAATTGTGTTTAGAGAGTATGAAAACATGGTGAGACACGTTACATGCCTCCACACTTTACCTCTGCAGCTCCACAGATGAAGAAACTTTGTGTGTGTGTGTGTGTGTGTGTGTGTGTGTGTGTGTGTGTGTGGTATTATGATATATTAAGGAGGTACCTTGTGGATAGCTAATGGTCTTAAAAAGCAGTATAACGTCTGGTTTGAAGCAGACCCTGACCCTGTATTTCTGAACTCTTCTGTTGTCTTTGGGTCAATTTGACCCCATTCCATTAGTTATTTTGTCATAACTTTGGCTTTCTTGCTCGCTCGAAAATTGCTTGCAAATCATAGGAATGGTTCCATGCTATGCTATTTGCATGTAAAATTGGTTATGACTTTTTTTGATACATGATGTTTTATAAAACAAATTGTAGCATCTTGCTGCCATTAAAATATTTGAAATTATTTCAAAACAATATCCTGCCTACAATTTGACATAAACCTTTCTGTGCTAATACATCAATGTACACTGCCTGGCCAAAAAAAAATGTCGCCACCTGGATTTAACTAAGCACATAGGTACCAGCCTCCTATTGGATAATTACCGCATGGGTGATTATCTTTCAGCTGGAAACAAGTTATTTAACCCCAACTGGTGCAATGAGTTGCTTCTCATTTCCTAAACAACCATGTGGAAAGACACATCCCGTGGTCGTGGAAAAGATGTTAGTCTGTTTGAGAAGGGTCAAATCATTGGCATCAAGCAGAGAAAACATCTAAGGAGATTGATGCAGAAACTACTAAAATTGGGTTAAGAACTGTCCAATGCATTCTGATGAGTCCAGATTTACCCTGTTCCAGAGTGATGGGCACATCAGGGTAAGAAGAGAGGCAGGTGAAGTGATGCACACATCATGCCTAGTGCCTACTGTACAAGCCTGTGGGGGCAGTGTTATGATCTGGGGTTGCTGCAGTTGCTCAGGTTCAGCAACATTATGTTCTCAAAGAATGAGGTCAGCTGACTACCTGAATATACCGAATGAGCAGGTTATTCCATCAAAGAGTGGAAAGAGTGGTTCAGGGAGCATGAGACATGGATTGGCCCCCACAGAGTCCAGACCTTAACCTCATTGAGAATCTCTGGGATGTTCTGGAGAAGACTTTGTGCAGCGGTCAGACTCTACCATCATCAATGCAAGATCTTGGTGAAAAATTAATGCAACACTGGATGGAAATAAATCTTGTGACATCACAGAAGCTTATGGAAACAATGCCACAGCGAATGCATGCCGTAATCAAAGCTAAAGGCGGTCCAACCAAATATTAGAGTGTATGACCTTTTTTTTTTTTGGTGGTGACTTTTTTTTGGCCAGGCAGTGTATGTACCTCTGATGATATCCTTAGTGGAAAAATTGCAACATTTGGGTTCTTTTCTCCTCAAAAAAAAAGAATGTTTTTGTTTAGATAAGGTCTTTACCCTTCTCCAAAAAGGAGAGAAAAAAAATGGGATAAATTTTCCACCTGGTAGATTCTCAGCATTTAGGACAGAGGGTGCAGAGTAAATCTGAAGCTATAACTTTTTCATATCATTGCAGTGTAAGGACANGAGAAGACTTTGTGCAGCGGTCAGACTCTACCATCATCAATGCAAGATCTTGGTGAAAAATTAATGCAACACTGGATGGAAATAAATCTTGTGACATCACAGAAGCTTATGGAAACAATGCCACAGCGAATGCATGCCGTAATCAAAGCTAAAGGCGGTCCAACCAAATATTAGAGTGTATGACTTTTTTTTTTTTTGGTGGTGACTTTTTTTTGGCCAGGCAGTGTATGTACCTCTGATGATATCCTTAGTGGAAAAATTGCAACATTTGGGTTCTTTTCTCCTCAAAAAAAAAGAATGTTTTTGTTTAGATAAGGTCTTTACCCTTCTCCAAAAAGGAGAGAAAAAAAATGGGATAAATTTTCCACCTGGTATATTCTCAGCATTTAGGACAGAGGGTGCAGAGTAAATCTGAAGCTATAACTTTTTCATATCATTGCAGTGTAAGGACATGAGAAAAATTTCTACGAGGTGTGATAACTTTTTAAAGTTTTACCATCTGTCATCTGGAATGCATTGAGAGACAGAGACAGGGGGAGCAGTTTTTGTGGAGACTTCAGTTATGGCCATTTTCCACTTTTTGACATTTAAACCCGACGGCACAGAACCAGACTGAATGAAGACAAAATACAGCCCTAAAATGCTCCTTCATGATTCCTAAATAAGTTAAAAGTCATTTTTAAACAAAAAAGAAGTTAACAGCAAAGATAGTTCGCTTTAAAGAGTCTTTTAAATTAAACCAAAGTTGGTCGGTGCAGGAGCGATCTGTCTGCCACGAGAGTCTTTAAGCACCAATCAGTCCATTAATCCACAGGGAACCAAAAAGGAAAACCAGTTCAAAGAAGAATGATTGATCAAAAAATCTCTGCTATAACAGGCCCAAAAATCAAAAATTAAAGTGATCTCACTGGATCCAGGGAAGAGTTGATGTCAGGAAGCAGCTCCTTCGTTTTCCTCCGCGTGCAGCAGCACCAGGCTGTTGTTTACCTCCGTTGTCATGACGACCAACATTGAGCCGCTGTATTACTTTAATGAAATCTTTTTAAAGCTTTTTTTCCTTTAAAGACCACGGTGGCTCATGTGTTATAAAGCCTCGTTTCCACCAAGCGGATCGGGTCGATTCGTCTCGGTACGGCACGCATTTTGTGGCGTTTCCATAGACTCAAACCGGGATGGGTCCCCTATTAAGCGACCTGTACCGCTCCACTTTTCAGTACCCTTCTGTTGGGGTGCCAAGCCGCTCCAAACCAGCCCCAGGGGTGGGGCTATAATCACTGCAGTACATTGATTGGTTAAAAGATCGGTAACTTCCCGTATGACAGTGGTAATAAAGGACGACACACAACCCCGCATGCAGCCTTTCCTGAAAAAAAGCTTCATTGTGTTATTGATTAAAGAGCCACATGCTGATCACAAAGTAGAAGAGTTGCGAGGCGCGGATGGCCTGGTGGATGTGGCTGCGCACCGTGGGGCTTGCCCTCGGGTGGGCGGCCCGGGTTCGGGTCCGACCTGTGGCCCGTTTCCCGCATGTTGCTCCCCGCTCTCTCTCCCCTTTCTGGCGCTGTCCGCTGTCCTCCTCTGTCCAATGGGGGCACAGGGGCCAAAAAAATAACTAAAAACAAAAAAAAAAAGTAGAAGAGTTGCTGGATGTCCTCCATTGTTGCTCTTTGTTTACAATGCCGCTAATTTCTTCTTCGTTGCATTTATTCACGGGGTACACTGTGTAGCACTCAGAGCGCTGCAGTGACGTCACACGTTACGTAGCTGACGCAGCTCTTGACAACCGGCCCATCAAGCAGGGTACGGTTGGCTGTGGAAACGCGCACAGGATCAGGCTTTACTGATCTGACCTGTACCAAACTGTACTGATCCGTACCAGACTGCCTGGTGGAAACGAGGCTTAAGATCCACGCCCACCGTGAGCCTGTAGTCGGGCTAGTGGAAAAGCTAACCGAACCGAGTAGAGTAGAGCTGAGCCGAGTTGAGTAGTGCTGGAATTGTATAGTGGAAAAGAGCCATTAGAGCCCACTGTCATGGCATCCACTGATTATACAGTTGATGGTTCCGCATTCATAAACTCATCCTTGTGACAGTGAAGTAGTGGAAGAAAAGGTCATTTTCCATGCCAGTCATGGGCATGGAGTGGGTAGAGCTGGGTTTTAATTTGTACATTGCTAAGAAAAAACACTGCGTAATTGTAGTTAATTTATTAAGTTGTAGTTCATTCTAGTTTAGGGCTTTCATGTTGAAGAAATTTGTGAAACAATGGTGATGTTACAGTACAAACAGTTGAGTGTTTTTTTTATATATATTTGTTGTAGTTTATACACTGAGAAATAAATATGTTATATTGAAATACTTTGAGATTTGACTGTTAAAGAAATTGACATCAAGTACCACACAAACATACACAAAAGCACCAAAAACTGGTCCCATACAGATACCAATTCCTAGATACTGTGCATCAGCTCCAAATTGGGTTAAATATGACAGGTACCCAGCCTGACTTTTTGTGCTCAGAAAAGTCACAAGAGGGGTTGATAAGGGCGTTGATAAAGAATTGAATCTGTAAGCGTAATCAGTAAAATCTTCTTAGTACTCATCCCTGATCATCGACTGTACCTGTTTATCCTGGAGCAAAAGCTATACAGGGTTAAAGAAAAATATGTGACAATTTCTTTTTGCTGGCATTCTGGATCTTCACCAGTTGAAGAATCTCTATAAATGTGCTCAGAACAATATCTAACACCTAAATTTGTCTGTGCTTTACATATTATAGTGATAGACCTTTCTTGCAATAAATAACCAAAGAACATAGAACACAGTGCTCTAAGTATAAAACAAACAGTGGTCTCTAAATCAGTTGGGTTATAAAAGTTGGATGTGACTCCCATTTCCTTTTTCTTTCTGTCCTCTTTGTTTTAGTTTAAATCATGTTGTGTTTCTGCAACCGTGAGTTTGTCCTGCATGGTTGTTTTCTGTAAGAACTGTGAGATCTGTCACCGTCCCAGAGGAAGAAGCCTTTCTCAGCCCATGTATTGGACACAGAGCTACAAGCACTGATGCTTCGTCTGCACTCAGAAGGAAGACATTCCTGCCCACTGTGACTGAACTCTGCAACTTTCCAGTTTTTGAGGCTATGATTGTAAACAGTTTACATTACAAGTGCACAGTGCAGTGTGCTTCTATACACCTTAGGAAGAGAAAAGCAGCAGGACAGTCAGAATGTGACTGCATTTCAACTGTAAGAGCTGTCTGTGGAGCGATGTGCTGTGTGTGAGGATGTATCTGGCTGTAGCGCGCTATCATGCAGCGCTGTGGG
>RPOG01006536.1:11512-23282 GCA_008086565.1 Thalassoma bifasciatum | reverse complement strand
GAGTATAGCAGAGTATGGGGGATATATTGCGAAGTATAGTGGAGTATTGTGGAGTATAGCCGAGTATGGCGGAGTATGGCAGAGTATTGTGGAGCATAGTGGAGTATAGCAGAGTGTGGTGGAGTATTGCTGAGTATGGTGGAGTATAGCAGAGTTTAGTGGAGTATAGCAGAGTATGGCGGAGTATTGTGGAGTACAGTGGAGTATGGTGGAGTATAGCAGAGTATTCGCAAAATAAAGCAGAGTATGGGGGAGTATTGCGGAGTATAGCGGAGAATGGCGGAGTCTGGCGGAGTATGGCGGAGTAAAGCGGAGTATTGCTGAGTATAGTGGAGTATAGTAGAGTATAGCGGAGTATAGCGGAGTATAGTGGAGTATTGTGGAGTATAGCAGAGTATAGTGGAGTATAGCAGAGTATAGCTGAGTATAGCGGAGTATAGTGGAGTATTGTGGAGTATAGCAGAGTATAGTGGAGTATAGCAGAGCATGGCGGAGTATAGTGGAGTATAGCGGAGTATAGCGGAGAATGGCGGAGTATGGCGGAGTATTAAAGAGTATGGTGGAGTATTGCGGACTATGGTGGAGTATGGCGGAGTATTGTGGAGAATAGTAGAGTATAGCGGAGAATGGTGGAGTATTAGTGAGTATGCACCTCATATCGTCTCAATTCACCTCATATCGACTCATACCCCCTCATAAAACCTCTTACCACCTCATATCGTCTCATACCACCTCATACCACCTCATATCGTCTCATAAGGGCATGCTATCACCTCATATCGTCTCATATCACCTCAAATCGCCTCATACCACCTCATAACACCTCATACAACCTCAAACCGTCTCATTAGCAGTGAATGGGGGAGTATAGCAGAGAATAGTGGGGTATGGTGGAGTATAGCGGAGTATGGTGGAGTATAGTAAAGTATTCGCGGAGTATAGTGGAGTATAGCAGAGTTTAGTGGAGTATAGCAGAGTAGGGTGGAGTATTGTGGAGTATGGTGGAGTATAGCAGAGTATGGCGGAGTATTGTTGAGGATAGTGGAGTATGGTGGAGTATAGCAGAGTATTTTGGAGAATGGTGGAGTATAGCAGAGTATGGTGGAGTATGGTGGAGTATAGCAGAGTATTCCCGTACGATAGTGGAGAATAGCAGAGTATAGTGGAGTATAGCAGAGTAGGGTGGAGTATTTTGGAGTATAGTGGAGTATAGCGGAGTATGGTGGAGTATAGTGGAGTATGGTGGAGAATGGTGGAGTATTGTGGAGTATGGTGGAGTATAGCAGAGCATGGCGGAGTATAGTGGAGTATAGCGGAGGATGGCAAAGAATGGCGGAGTATTGATGAGTATGGTGGAGTATTGTGGAGAATAGTGGAGAATGACTGAGAATGGCGGAGTATAGTGGAGTATAGTAGAGTTTAGCAGAGTATGGCGGAGTATGGCTGAGTATTTTGGAGTATAGTGGAGTATAGCGGAGTATGGTGGAGTATGGGGGAGTATGGTGGAGTATTGTGGAGTATGGTGGAGTATAGCGGAGTATGGTGGAGTATAGCAGAGTATGGTGGAGTATTGAGGAGTTTGGTGGAGTAAAGCAGAGTATAAAGGGGGAGTTTTGTGGAGTATAGTGGAGTATGGTGGAGTTTAGCAGAGTTAAGTGGAGTATAGCGGAGTAGGGTGGAGTATTGTGAAGTATGGTGGAGTATAGTGGAGTATGGCGGAGTATAGCCGAGTATTGCAGAGTATGGCGGAGTATGGCTGAGTATTTTGGAGTATAGTGGAGTATAGCGGAGTATGGTGGAGTATAGTGGAGTAAGGTGGAGTATGGCGGAGTATGGTGGAGTATTGTGGAGTATGGTGGAGTATGGTGGAGTATAGCAGAGCATGGCGGAGTATTGTGGAGTATAGCGGAGTATTGCGGAGTATGGCAAAGTATGGCGGAGTATTGATGAGTATGGTGGAGAATTGTGGAGAATAGTGGAGAATGACGGAGAAAGGCGGAGTATAGTGGAGTATAGTAGAGTATAGTTGAGTATGGCGGAGTCTGGCAGAGTATAGTCGAGTATTCATCGACTTTAGCAGAGAATAGTGGAGAATAGCAGAGTATTCACGGAGTTCAGTGGAGTATAGCAGAGTATGGTGGAGTATTGTGGAGTATGGAGGAGTATAGCGGAGTATGGTGGAGTATTGAAGAGTATGGCGGTGTATTGTGGAGAATCGTGGAGAATAACGGAGAATGGCGGAGTATAGTGGAGAATTGCAGAGTATAGTGGAAAAGCGGAGTATGGTGGAGAATAGTGGAGTATGTTGGAGTATGGCAAAGTATTCGCGGAGTAAAGTGGAGTACAGCATAGTTTAGTGGAGTATAGCGGAATAGGGTGGAGTATTGTGGAGAATGGTGGAGTATAGCAGAGTATTGCCGAGTATTGTGGAGGATTGTGGAGTATTGTGGAGTATGGTGGAGTATAGCAGAATATGGCGGAGTATTGAGGAGTTTGGTGGAGTATAGCAGAGAATAAAGGGGAAGTATTGTGGAGTATAGTGGAGTATGGAGGAGTATAGCAGAGTATTTGCGGGGTACAGTGGAGTATTGCAGAGTTAAGTGGAGTATAGCGGAGTAGGGTGGAGTATTGTGGAGTATGGTGGAGTAGAGCAGAGTATGGCGGAGTATGGCTGAGTATTTTGGAGCATTGTGGAGTATAGCGGAGTATGGTGGAGTATTGCTGAGTATGGTGGAGTATAGCAGAGTTTAGTGGAGTATAGCAGAGTATGGCGGAGTATTGTGGAGTACAGTGGAGTATGGTGGAGTATAGCAGAGTATTCGCAAAATAAAGCAGAGTATGGGGGAGTATTGCGGAGTATAGCGGAGAATGGCGGAGTCTGGCGGAGTATGGCGGAGTAAAGCGGAGTATTGCTGAGTATAGTGGAGTATAGTAGAGTATAGCGGAGTATAGCGGAGTATAGTGGAGTATTGTGGAGTATAGCAGAGTATAGTGGAGTATAGCAGAGTATAGCGGAGTATAGCGGAGTATAGTGGAGTATTGTGGAGTATAGCAGAGTATAGTGGAGTATAGCAGAGCATGGCGGAGTATAGTGGAGTCTAGCGGAGTATAGCGGAGAATGGCGGAGTATGGCGGAGTATTGATGAGTATGGTGGAGTATTGCGGAGTATGGTGGAGTATGGCGGAGTATTGTGGAGAATAGTAGAGTATAGCGGAGAATGGTGGAGTATTAGTGAGTATGGTGGAGTATAGCAGAGTTAAGTGGAGTATAGTGGAGTATGGGGGAGTATTTTGGAGAATGGTGGAGTATAGCAGAGTATGGTGGAGTATGGTGGAGTATAGCAGAGTATTCCCGTACGATAGTGGAGAATAGCAGAGTATAGTGGAGTTTAGCGGAGTATGGTGGAGTATTGTGGAGTATGTTGGAGTTTGGCAGAGTATAGCAGTGAATGGGGGAGTATAGCAGAGAATAGTGGGGTATGGTGGAGTATAGCGGAGTATGGTGGAGTATAGCAAAGTATTCGCGGAGTATAGTGGAGTATAGCAGAGTTTAGTGGAGTATAGCAGAGTAGGGTGGAGTATTGTGGAGTTTGGTGGAGTATAGCAGAGTATAAAGGGGGAGTATTGTGGAGTATAGTGGAGTATGGTGGAGTATAGCAGAGTATTTGCGGAGGAAAGTGGAGTATAGCAGAGTTAAGTGGAGTATAGCGGAGTAGGGTGGAGTATTGTGGAGTATGGTGGAGTATAGCAGAGTATGGTGGAGTATTGTGGAGTATGGAGGAGTATTGTGGAGTATGGTGGAGTATGGCTGAGTATTTTGGAGTATGGTGGAGTATAGCGGAGTATGGTGGAGTATAGTGGAGTATGGTGGAGAATGGTGGAGTATTGTGGAGTATGGTGGAGTATAGCAGAGCATGGCGGAGTATAGTGGAGTATTGCGGAGGATGGCAAAGAATGGCGGAGTATTGATGAGTATGGTGGAGTATTGTGGAGAATAGTGGAGAATGACTGAGAATGGCGGAGTTTAGTGGAGTATAGTAGAGTTTAGCAGAGTATGGCGGAGTATGGCTGAGTATTTTGGAGTATAGTGGAGTATAGCGGAGTATGGTGGAGTATGGTGGAGTATTGTGGAGTATGGTGGAGTATAGCGGAGTATGGTGGAGGATAGCAGAGTATGGTGGAGTATTGAGGAGTTTGGTGGAGTAAAGCAGAGTATAAAGGGGGAGTATTGTGGAGTATAGTGGAGTATGGTGGAGTTTAGCAGAGTTAAGTGCAGTATAGCGGAGTAGGGTGGATGTTTGTGAAGTATGGTGGAGTATAGTGGAGTATGGCGGAGTATAGCCGAGTATTGCAGAGTATGGCGGAGTATGGCTGAGTATTTTGGAGTATAGTGGAGTATAGCAGAGTATGGTGGAGTATAGTGGAGTAAGGTGGAGTATGGCGGAGTATGGTGGAGTATTGTGGAGTATGGTGGAGTATAGCAGAGTATGGCAGAGTATGGCTGAGTATTTTGGAGTATAGTGGAGTATAGCGGAGGATGGTGGAGTATTGTGGAGTATGGTGGAGTATAGCAGAGCATGGCGGAGTATTGTGGAGTATAGCGGAGTATTGCGGAGTATGGCAAAGTATGGCGGAGTATTGATGAGTATGGTGGAGAATTGTGGAGAATAGTGGAGAATGACGCTCTTTCCGCCTCATATCACCTCATATCATCTCATATCAACTCATACCGCCTCTCTGGCAGAGTATAGTCGAGTATTCATCGACTTTAGCAGAGAATAGTGGAGAATAGCAGAGTATTCACGGAGTTCAGTGGAGTATAGCAGAGTATGGTGGAGTATTGTGGAGTATGGAGGAGTATAGCGGAGTATGGTGGAGTATTGAAGAGTATGGCGGTGTATTGTGGAGAATCGTGGAGAATAACGGAGAATGGCGGAGTATAGTGGAGAATTGCAGAGTATAGTGGAAAAGCGGAGTATGGTGGAGAATAGTGGAGTATGTTGGAGTATGGCAAAGTATTCGCGGAGTAAAGTGGAGTACAGCATAGTTTAGTGGAGTATAGCGGAATAGGGTGGAGTATTGTGGAGAATGGTGGAGTATAGCAGAGTATTGCCGAGTATTGTGGAGGATTGTGGAGTATTGTGGAGTATGGTGGAGTATAGCAGAATATGGCGGAGTATTGAGGAGTTTGGTGGAGTATAGCAGAGAATAAAGGGGAAGTATTGTGGAGTATAGTGGAGTATGGAGGAGTATAGCAGAGTATTTGCGGGGTACAGTGGAGTATTGCAGAGTTAAGTGGAGTATAGCGGAGTAGGGTGGAGTATTGTGGAGTATGGTGGAGTAGAGCAGAGTATGGCGGAGTATGGCTGAGTATTTTGGAGCATTGTGGAGTATAGCGGAGTATGGTGGAGTATAGCAGAGTATGGGGGAGCAGGCGGAGTATGGTGGAGTATTGTGGAGTATGGTGGAGTATAGCAGAGCATGGCGGAGTATAGTGGAGTATAGCGGAGTATAGCGGAGTATGGCAAAGTATGGTGGAGTATTGATGAGAATGGTGGAGTATTGCAGAGTATCCTGGAGTGTAGCAGAGTATAGCAGAGTATGGGGGAGTATTGCGGAGTTTAGTGGAGTATTGTGGAGTATAGCGGAGTATGGCGGAGTATGGGGGAGTATTGTGGAGAATAGTGGAGTATAGCAGAGTATGGTGGAGTATTGCTGAGTATGGTGGAGTATAGCAGAATTAAGTGGAGTATAGCGGAGTATGGTGGAGTATTGTGGAGTATGGTGGAGTAAAGCAGAGTATGGCGGAGTATTGTGGAGTATAGTGGAGTATGGTGGAGTATAGCAGAGTATTCCCGTACGATAGTGGAGTATCGCAGAGTAGAGTGGAGTTTAGCGGAGTATGGTGGAGTATTACGGAGTATGGTGGAGAAATGTGGAGTATGGTGGAGTATAGCAAAGTGTAGCAGAGTATGGAGGAGTATGGCTGAGTATTTTGGAGTAAAGTGGAGTAAAGCGGAGTATGGTGGAATATAGCGGAGTATTGCAGAGTATGGGGGATATATTGCGGAGTATAGTGGAGTATTGTGGAGTATAGCGGAGTATGGCGGAGTATGGAAGAGTATTGTGGAGAAGAGTGGAGTATAGCAGAGTATGGTTGAGAATTGCTGAGTTTGGTGGAGTATAGAGGAGTATAGCAGAGTATGGGGGAGTATGGCGGAGTATAGTGGAGTATAGCAGAGTATAGTGGAGTATAGCGGAGAATGGTGGAGTATTGTGGAGTATGGTGGAGGAGAGCAGAGCATGGCGGAGTACAGTGGAGTATAGCGGAGTATAGTGGAGTATGGCAAAGTATGGCAGAGTATTGATGAGTATGGTGGAGTATTGCGGAGTATGGTGGAGTATAGCGGAGTATAGCAGAGTATGGGGGATATATTGCGAAGTATAGTGGAGTATTTTGGAGTATAGCCGAGTATGGCGGAGTATGGCATAGTATTGTGGAGAAAAGTGGAGTATAGCAGAGTATGGTGGAGTATTGCTGAGTATGGTGGAGTATAGCAGAGTTAAGTGGAGTATAGCGGAGTATGGTGGAGTATTGTGGAGTATGGTGGATTAATGCAGAGTATGGCGGAGTATTGTGGAGTTTTGCGGAGTATGGTGGAGCATTGCGGAGTATGGTGGAGTATTGTGGAGTATGGTGGATTATAGCGGAGTATTGCAGAGTATGGGGGATTATACCGGAGTATAGCGGAGTATAGCAGAGTATGGCGGAGTATTGTGGAGTATAGTGGAGTATGGTGGAGTATAGCAGAGTATTCGCAAAATAAAGCAGAGTATAGTGGAGTATTGCGGAGTATAGTGGAGTATTGTGGAGTATAGCAGAGTATAGTGGAGTATAGCGGAGTATGGTGGAGTATTGTGGAGTATGGTGGAGTATAGCAGAGTATGGCGGAGTATTGTGGAGTATAGTGGAGTATGGTGGAGTATAGCAGAGTATTCGCAAAATAAAGCAGAGTATAGTGGAGTATTGCGGAGTATAGTGGAGTATTGTGGAGTATAGCAGAGTATAGTGGAGTATAGCGGAGTATGGTGGAGTATTGTGGAGTATGGTGGAGTATAGCGGAGTATAGCAGAGCATGGCGGAGTATAGCGGAGTATAGCGGAGTATGGCGGAGTATGGCGGAGTATTGATGAGTATGGTGGAGTATTGTGGAGTATGGTGGAGTATGGCGGAGTATTGTGGAGTATAGCAGAGTTTAGTGGAGTATAGCGGAGTATGGGGGAGTATTTTGGAGAATGGTGGAGTATAGCAGAGAATGGTGGAGTATGGTGGAGTATAGCAGAGTATTCCCGTACGATAGTGGAGTATAGCAGAGTATAGTGGAGTTTAGCGGAGTATGGTGGAGTATTGCGGAGTATGGTGGAGTAATGTGGAGTATGGTGGAGTATAGCAGAGTATAGCAGAGTATGGCGGAGTATGGCTGAGTATTTTCGAGTATTGTGGAGTATTGCGGAGTATGGTGGAATATAGCGGAGTATAGCAGAGTATGGGGGATATATTGCGGAGTATCGTGGAGTATTGTGGAGTAAAGCGGAGTATGGCGGAGTACGGCAGAGTATTGTGGAGAATAGTGGAGTATAGCAGAGTATGGTTGAGTATAGCTAAGTTTGGTGGAGTATAGAGGAGTATAGCAGAGTATGGGGGATATATTGCGAAGTATAGTGGATTATTGTGGAGTATAGCAAAGAATGGCGGAGTATGGCAGAGTATTGTGGAGAATAGTGGAGTAAAGCAGAGGATGGTGGAGTATTGCTGAGTATGGTGGAGTATAGCAGAGTTTAATGGAGTATAGCGGAGTATGGTGGAGTATTGTGGAGTATGGTGGATTAATGCAGAGTATGGCAGAGTATTTTGGAGTTTAGCGGAGTATGGTGGAGTATTGCGGAGTATGGTGGAGTATTGTGGAGTATTGTGGAGTATTGCGGAGTATTGCAGAGTATGGGGGATTATAGCGGAGTATAGCGGAGTATAGCAGAGTATGGCGGAGTATTGTGGAGTATAGTGGAGTATGGTGGAGTATAGCAGAGTATTCGCAAAATAAAGCAGAGTATGGGGGAGTATTGCGGAGTATAGCGGAGAATGGCGGAGTATGGCGGAGTATAGTGGAGAATAGCGGAGTATAGCGGAGTATAGCGGAGTATGGTGGAGTATTGTGGAGTATAGCAGAGTATAGTGGAGTATAGTGGAGTATGGTGGAGAATAGTGGAGTATAGCGGAGTATAGCGGAGTGTGGCGGAGTATAGCGGAGCATGGTGGAGTATTGCTGAGTATGGTGGAGTACAGCAGAGTTTAGTGGAGAATAGTGGAGTATGGTGGAGTATTTTGGAGTATGGTGGAGTAAAGCAGAGTATGGCGGAGTATTGTGGAGTATAGTGGAGTATGGTGGAGTATAGCAGAGTATTCCCGGAGTAAGGTGGAGTACAGCAGAGTACAGTGGAGTTTAGCGGAGCATGGTGGAGTATTGCGGAGTATGGTGGAGTATTGTGGAGTATGGTGGAGTATAGCGGAGTATAGCAGAGTATGGCCGAGTATTGTGGAGAATAGTGGAGTATGGTGGAGTATGGCAGAGTATTCGCAAAGTATAGCGGAGAATGGCATAGTACGGCAAAGCACGGTGGAGTATCGCGGAGTAGGGTGGAGTAAAACAGAGTATTCGCGAAATATAGCAGAGTATGGGGGAGTATAGCGGAGTTTAGCTGAGTATCGCGGAGAATGGCGGAGTATAGTGGAGTATAGCAGAGTTTTGTGGAGTATAGCGGAGTATGGTGGAGTATTGTGGAGTATGGTGGAGGATAGTGGAGTATAGTGGGGTATAGCGGAGTATGGCGGAGCATTTTGGAGTATAGCAGACAATAGTGGAGTATAGCAGAGTATGGTGGAGTATTGTGGAGTATGGTGGAGTATAGCAGAGCATGGCAGAGTATAGTGGAGTGTAGCGGAGTAAAGCGGAGTATAGCAAAGTATGGCGGAGTATTGATGAGTATGGTGGAGTATTGCGGAGTATGGTGGAGTGTAGCGGAGTATAGCAGAGTATGGGGTAGTATTGCGGAGTAAAGTGGAGTATTGTGGAGTATAGCGGAGTATTGCGGAGTATGGAGGAGTATTGTGGAGAATAGTGGAGTATAGCAGAGTATGGTGGAGTATTGCTGAGTATGGTGGAGTATAGCAGAGTATTCGCAAAATAAAGCAGAGTAAGGTGGAGTATTGCGGAGTATAGCGGAGAATGGCGGAGTATGGCGGAGTATGGCGGAGTATAGCGGAGTTTTGTTGAGTATTGTGGAGTATAGCAGAGTATAGCGGAGTATAGCGGAGTATAGTGGAGTATTGTGGAGTATAGCAGAGTATAGTGGAGTATAGCGGAGTATAGCAGAGCATGGCGGAGTATAGTGGAGTATAGCGGAGTATAGCGGAGTATGGCGGAGTATGGCGGAGTATTGATGAGTATGGTGGAGTATTGCGGAGTATGGTGGAGTATGGCGGAGTATTGTGGAGAATAGTAGAGTATAGCGGAGTATGGTGGAGTATTGCTGAGTATGGTGGAGTATAGCAGAGTTTAGTGGAGTATAGCGGAGTATGGGGGAATATTTTGGAGAATGGTGGAGTATAGCAGAGTATGGTGGAGAATGGTGGAGTATAGCAGAGTATTCCCGTACGATCGTGGAGTATAGCAGAGTATAGTGGAGTTAAGCAGAGTATGGTGGAGTATTGCGGAGTATGATGGAGTAATGTGGAGTATAGCAAGGTATAGTGGAGTATAGCGGAGTATGGTGGAGAATTGTGGAGTATGTTGGAGTATGGCAGAGTATAGCAGTGAATGGGGGAGTATAGCAGAGTATAGTGTGGTATGGTGGAGCATAGCGGAGTATGGTGGAGTATAGCAAAGTATTCGCGGAGTAAAGTGGAGTATAGCAGAGTTTAGTGAAGTAAAGCGGAATAGGGTGGAGTATTGTTGAGGATTGTGGAGTATGGTGGAGTATAGCAGAGGATTTGCGGAGTATTGTGGAGTATAGCAGAGTTTAGTGGAGTATAGCGGAGTATGGTGGAGTATTGTGGAGTATGGTGGAGTATAGCAGAATATGGCGGAGTATTGAGGAGTTTGGTGGAGTATAGCAGAGAATAATGGGGAAGTATTGTGGATTATAGTGGAGTATGGTGGAGTATAGCAGAGTATTTGCGGAGTACAGTGGAGTATAGCAGAGTTAAGTGGAGTATAGCGGAGTAGGGTGGAGTATAGCAGAGTATGGGGGAGCAGGCGGAGTATGGTGGAGTATTGTGGAGTATGGTGGAGTATAGCAGAGCATGGCGGAGTATAGTGGAGTATAGCGGAGTATAGCGGAGTATGGCAAAGTATGGTGGAGTATTAATGAGTATGGTGGAGTATTGCGGAGTATCGTGGAGTGTAGCAGAGTATAGCAGAGTATGGGGGAGTATTGCGGAGTATAGTGGAGTATTGTGGAGTATTGCGGAGTATGGCGGAGTATGGCGGAGTGTTGTGGAGAATCGTGGAGTATAGCAGAGTATGGTGGAGTATTGCTGAGTATGGTGGAGTATAGCAGAATTAAGTGGAGTATAGCGGAGTATGGTGGAGTATTGTGGAGTATGGTGGAGTATAGCAGAGTATGGCGGAGTATTGTGGAGTATAGTGGAGTATGGTGGAGTATAGCAGAGTATTCCCGTACGATAGTGGAGTATTGCAGAGTATCGTGGAGTTTAGCGGAGTATGGTGGAGTATTGCAGAGTATGGTGGAGTAATGTGGAGTATGGTGGAGTATAGCAGAGTATAGCAGAGTTTGGCGGAGTATGGCTGAGTATTTTGGAGTATAGTGGAGTATAGCGGAGTATGGTGGAATATAGCGGAGTATAGCAGAGTATGGGGGATATATTGCGGAGTATAGTGGAGTATTGTGGAGTATAGCAGAGTATGGCGGAGTATGGCAGAGTATTGTGGAGAATAGTGGAGTATAGCAGAGTATGGTTGAGTATTGCTGAGTTATGTGGAGTATAGAGGAGTATAGCAGAGTATGGGGGAGTATGGCGGAGTATAGTGGAGTATAGCAGAGTATAGTGGAGTATAGCGGAGAATGGTGGAGTATTGTGGAGTATGGTGGAGTATAGCAGAGCATGGCGGAGTACAGTGGAGTATAGCGGAGTATAGCGGAGTATGGCCAATTATGGCAGAGGATTGATGAGTATGGTGGAGTATTGCGGAGTATGGTGGAGTATAGCGGAGTATAGCAGAGTATGGGGGATATATCGTGAAGTATAGTGGAGTATTTTGGAGTATAGCCGAGTATGGCGGAGTATGGCAGAGTATTTTGGAGAATAGTGGAGTATAGCAGAGTATGGTGGAGTATTGCTGAGTATGGTGGAGTATAGCAGAGTTTAGTGGAGTATAGCGGAGTATGGTGGAGTATTGTGGAGTATGGTGGAGTATAGCAGAGTATCGCGGAGTATTGTGGAGTATAGTGGAGTATGGTGGAGTATAGCAGAGTATTCCCGTACGATAGTGGAGTATCGCAGAGTATCGTGGAGTTTAGCGGAGTATGGTGGAGTATTGCAGAGTATGGTGGAGTAATGTGGAGAATGGTGGAGTATAGCAGAGTATAGCAGAGTATGGCGGAGTATGGCTGAGTATTTTGAAGTATAGTGGAGTATAGCGGAGTATGGTGGAATATAGCGGAGTATAGCAGAGTATGGGGGATATATTGC